>VYZU01014104.1:0-60815 GCA_013401355.1 Ceyx cyanopectus | reverse complement strand
CCAGTAGTTTTTGCATTTAAATTAATATTCATTAAATTAATATTTCACTTAATTTCTTTTTTCACTTACTGCCTCTAGCAGAAATTTTTTTATTCCCTTTAGAATTTTTTTTTCTGAAAGGTAATTTTTTTTAATCATTCCAAACTTTTATTCCTAACTTTCATTTCTAGATGCATGATAAAATTTTGTCTCATAACCAATTTAATATGTAAATGTTTTCACCTTGGTGAAATTCCTGTTTCCTGAGAGGAGCTGCTCCATTTTACAGGTTTGGTTTTGACTGTGTTTATATATATCCTTATATTAAACATATTTTTTCCCTGCTTATCTGCTAATGTTAGGGTTTAAGATGGAATTCCTTCATCTTGTACAGCCTTTGAGCTGAGAAATTGTCATGGTTAATGTTCTTGTATGTGATAGAAAACACATCTATGCATCCTCTATGGAGATGACACACAACTCCCTGGGGTTACAGCACCATGTGCTTCAGCTTGCTCCCAGCACCATCAGCAGGAGCTGGGAAGCCTGGCATTGGCCATCCCAGCAGAACCTGCCTCCTCCTCTAGCTCCTGCAGTGTTGATCCAGAAGATTCAGTGGCAGTTTCAAAGCTTCCCTCAATCCAGAACGTGAACACATTCTGAATCTTGTCATCCAGAAAAGAATGGTAGGAAATTTCAAACACCAGTGCACTGAGAACTTTAAGAAACATGCTCTGACCTCCAGCCACATACTGATTTTGTGGACCTTCAAAATGTCTTTGAGCCAGGAGAAATGCCAAAAACTCATCCAGAAGAAATAATAGTTGACCTTTGGATTCATTGCAGAAGCTGCCCCAGCCTTCTCTTCATTGCTGTTAAAAACACATTGCCCAGAGCATGGTTTCTTAGTCAATACTGGCTTCATCTCCAGCCACTGCTGGAAAAGAGGCTGAGAAGTACATGTGGATGGTTGTCTGCTGCCTGTGACATGTCCTCTTCACCATCCTCATTGTAACTTACAGCTTGAGCAAGAAACCACAGAATCATGGAATTGTCAGGGTTGGAAGCAACCTTAAAAATCATCCAGTTCCAACCCCTTGCCAAGGGCAGGGACACAGAATTACACAGTTATGGCTGAGACTGGAATAGACCTTTGGGTTCATCAAGTCCAGCCTAAGGCCTGACACCATGACACCTAGCTAGCCCATGGCACTAAGTGCCACATCCAATCTTTCCTTAAACACCACTGAGATGGTGACTCCACCACCTCCCTGGGCAGCCCATTCCAGTGTCCAGTGACCCTTTCATAAGGAAGTGCTTCCTCTTATCCAACCTAAAGCTCCCGTGGCTCAGCTTCAGGCCATGCCCTCTTGTTCTGTCACTGGTTGCCTGGGAGAAGAGTCCAGCCCTCAGCTGCCTACAGCCTCCTGTCAGGTAGTTGTAGAGTGATGAGCTCTCCCCTGAGTCTCCTCCAGGCTGAACAGCCCCAGCTCCCTCAGCCTCTCCTCAGCAGACTTTGCCTCCAGTCCCTTCCCCAGCCTCATTGTCTCCTCTGGACCCTCCAGCACCTCAATGCCCTTCTGGAAGTGACAGGCCCAGGTTCACTGAGGGCTCCTGTTGAGCTTCACACCCCCCAGCACCCCTAGGTCCTTCCCTCCAGGGCTGCTCTCAAGCCATCTTAGTAAGAGCTTGGAAAAACTGAAGCTGAGTGACAGATTTTGTTCTCAGTATGGTCAGTATCCCTTTGTTGAAGCTGCTTTGCTTACACAGTCCTTAATGAGGTTACCTTCCTAACCCAGTAACCCTGCTAAATACTTTTTTTCACTCTGACTTACATGTTGCTGTCAGTGGCATGAACTACAGTGATTTTCTGCCCTTACAGTACTAAAATCAACATTCTTGTATGTTTTTTTCCATCTCCACCACAGAAGTGTGGTTGTGAGTCTCCCTGTTTGAGTGGCACTGGAGTTACTGTCTTCGTCTCCATTAATTTCAGGGACAGAGTGGGTGGATCCAGAAGACCCAACAGTCATTGCAGAGACAGAGCTCCTAGGGGCTGCAGCTTCAATTGAGGCTGCAGCCAAGAAGTTAGAGCAGCTGAAACCAAGAGCCAAGCCAAAGGTGAGTGTCCACCCCATGGATTCTGGGAAGGGAAAGAAGTGATGCCCATAGCCCACGTGTTGGTGTGTTCCCTAGTACTGGTCACAGGAAGCGTCTAGACCATTCTTCACACCAAAAATCATCCCTTAGTGCCACCAGGAACTGGACTAGGTGGGACTTACCCCTAAAGGAATGGGGTAAAAAGGATGGTGTTCAGGGAGTGAGTCAAGCACCAACCAGAAGAGAAGGCAAAAGTTAGAAATGCTTGTAAGAGTTACACTGTCTTCACTGTGGATTATTTACTTTTCTGTTTCCAAACACTTTTTACTGCTGTGGAAAGTCATTCTCACATGCTGTCCTTTGAAGACCCTTTGTTCTCCTCTGAATGTGTGGAATCTAGCAGGAGAAAGCAGCAGCAATAGAGGAGGGATTCAGCAGAATTCAAAAGACCTTCAGGATTTTCTAAGATGAAAACCAGTATTTTATACCCTGCTAAAATGGAGCTGCTTCAGTATCCAAGCAGTTATGGGGTGTGCCCATTTCTATTGAATTTTCCTGAAGGAAAAGAAATGCCAGTTCATCATAACAGGCAGCAGTGTTGCATGCTGCCAGCTCATTCCAAACCTGTCTCTGAATGCATGACATAATAGTTTAATAGCCAGTGATTTTCACATGGTACAGAGGGAATAGAGAAAACTGCTGTTATCTCTCCAGACTTCTGTGCAGCTCACAGGACTGGATCACAGGGAATTGCTGCCATTTTGCTTAGTGGGGAATAACAGGCAGGGTTTAGAAGAAATGTTGCCCAGAATCCCATGTCTTTACAATTAAAATCCTGCTTTGGGTCTGTAGTTCACTTCAGGAAAGGCCCATGTGTCTGTTCCCGTGTTTATCCAGCTCTGTAGGTTCCAAACTGTTCTCTAGCTAAAGCTAAAGTCTTTGTAAAAAGCAGGGCCCTGAGAACATTCAGTGTTGGGTGTTTATTTGTGGTGCAGATTTGTATCTTGTCCCTCAGAAACATCAGATGAAGTAGTTCTTGGTAGCTCTGCTCTTTTGAGGACTTCCCTCCCCACGCCCCTGGCTTAGTGATGGGAGCAAATTGGCTGATGAAAAATATGCTCTTTGTCCTGCAGTTTTAACAGGTACATCCATTTGGTTTCTAAAGAAAAATGGTCTTTTCTAAGGAGATTCTGCAGGGCAGAGGACATGGGCTGAACCTGAGGAGAAGGGTCCCCATCAACCTCTCCTGTCCAGTCATTGCACAATGGCAGATGTGGGTTGCCTGAGCCATGGGGCACTTCCCTTCCCAGGGGCACTAATTGCCCACTGAATACAGACCTCTCCTGCTCCCCAGTGAGCATCTTGACTATCCAGTCTGCCTGGGGTTTCATTTGCTGAAATGGAAATTTATGTCTGACTGCTAGTTGAATTTGGAATTTAAACAGCCTTTACATCCCTAATGGCATAGCCAGTCCCCTCCCAGGATGGATGTAAGGTGCATCAAAGGCATTAGGAAGGTCACTGAGTGGCTCAGGCTTGAAATGTTTATATCTTCTAGTTTGTCTATGACCTCAACAGAAAAAGCTCATTAGTTGAAAGTAGAGAGTATTTGTCTCATTTGTTCCACTATCTTAATTTTTTTAATACATCGTAGGGCTTTATTTCTTATACATGTTTTATCTTGATATTTTTGCACTTGATAATTCCCCCTTGATGTCTTAGACTGAGACTGATAGCATGGCTTCATTTTCCACTACTGGGAATCATCCCAGAGACTGACAGTTACCCGGTGCCCATGGTTTACTGTATGATGCATATTCTGTTGGTTGAAATCCTGGTCATTTGGCTGCTGGTGAACGTGCTCCTAAAATACTTCCCCTGCCAGTCCCCTGCCCCATTGCCAACCTGTCATTATCTCTATCCACTCTGAGGTTGTATCTTGCAAGCAGTTGAAGGGCTGCCCTGAGCAGGTGTTGTTACTCCTCCTTGTAACCCAGACTGGTTGAGTGTTCAGGGTGGGGAATGGTATGGAACACAACGAGGTCTTCATTGTTTACTAAGCAAGTCTGGGGTATTCCTGAGTGTAGACTTTTTCTGCTTTATATTTTTTGAGGGCCAAGGATCTTGCAACAGAGCCACCTATTCCTCCTGTTACACAAATAACACTCCCTCAAAATTAGTAATTTTTTGAAGAAAAACATTTTGTCTAATAAAACCTTAGATGCTTCACTAATACTGGAAAAAGAGCAGGTTGAAGGCAAAAGAGGTGTGGTAGCTGAGGTGAAAGAGCAGAGAGCATGGCTGTGCCTACCCTCTTCTAGTGCTGTGCTCTTCAAGCTTCTCTGCAGGCTGGTGCCTTCAGTAGTGAGTGAGAGTTCCCTGCTGTTAGCTTTCATCAGCTTGTCTTTTTGCTTTTTACCCCAAGATGAATCAAATGTGGATGCCTTTTTCTGCAGGACTCTGTGTGATATGTTTGATATATTAGGTTGTTATTTGATCCAACTATATATCAAACATATTCCTACAGTGTCCTGCCCTGTCTCCGGGGGTTTTAACGTAGTGGAAGGCAATATGAAGGAGCACTTTGACTCTCAAGCAGGTTTAGAAGACTTCCTGCACACTCCTAATCTAATCTCATTTCAAATAGACACAGAAAGGGCTCCTTTAGCAGTAGAGTTGCTCTTGGAGGGACTTGTTGTGCAGGGCCTTGGATGACCTTGAGCAGCAGCTGAGCCAGGACCTGACTTTCAGTGCAGTGGTGGTTGTGTTTTCCATGGCTCAGTGCAGTAACTTACCCCTCTTGAGTTTATCTTTATGAACTATGAGAGCTGCTTCCAAATAAAATGCTTAGTCTTTTGTAATTTTTTCCCCCTACTATTTAGCAATGAGATTGGGGGCTTATTTGTTTTTCTATTAACCCTGGCTTTATGCCACCCCAATAATGGAGATTCTCTAGAAAACTGGTTAAAATACAGTACAAAACCATCTCAGAAAACAACCTCTCTTGTAGAGCATTCTGCTGTGTTCAGCCTTGAGTTGCTGCATGTGCTTCTTGCCCAGGAAAGCTCTGGGCAGAGTGCAGGCAGGTGAACTGGCTGATCTTTCTGCCCCTGGCCCATTGCAAACATCAGCCTTGGAGTGTCACCCCTGCGAGTGCTGAAGGGAAAACTGCAGGGAAGGGCTAGATAACAAGGATATCTTAGATCCCAACTCAGCAGAAATTCCAGAGTCTGTCAGGCTGCTTCAAAAATACATTCTCCACAGGTGTCAACAGTCAGTAGAAAATATGTTGGATTCTTTTTTTCTTTGCAGAAATAAGGTGTTAGATAACAATGAAAGTAGGATTTGGGCACGTTCCTTTGGGAAGGAATCCTCTGCTTCACACTTAGGTGCAGGGGTTTGGTCCACCCAGCTACCTGAGCTCAGTTCAGACAACTGCTGCTCTTCAGTGGCTTTGTTTCTTTTCCACTGGAACACCATCTGGGCACTTAGCCAGGATAAACCTGTCATTGTAGTGGAAATGTAAAATTCTCATTAACAAAGAGCCTTGGACAAAAGTAAAAGTGCAGTAACAGCCTGTTAAAAGGAAAAGGGCAGGTAGAGTCTGTGACATCCAGGGGTATTTCTGTTGACATTTCAATTTAAGTCTTCAGTCAACATCAACACTGCATGCATTTTTTTTGATGATGAGGAAGAATCTGACAGTGGCTGTACTGGATTCCATTTAGTCCCTTTGGTTTCAGATGTCATGATCCAAGGAAGAGTTTTATTAATAAGACTTGAGCATAAATTCAGGCCCAAGGTGATTACCACTTGTAACATCATGACAATTATTGAATATTTACTGGAAGCATGGCCAAAAATCCAAGCCTTGCTCACTTTACAAAGCAATTTGTTATATTTTTATTACAAGACCTGTGACTCAGTTGCTGGGATTAAGCCCAGTAGCAAGGCAAGATAAAGGATTTTCATTGAGGTAGGAAATGTCTTCTCCTAAAGGATAAGAAAAACTTTCAAGTTCCAAACAATCTACACATCAGTTCTTCTTTTCAGATCATTCTTTTTTTTCTGGTGTCTATGGATGCTACACTTTCATCTCCTGGATTTTGTTGCAGTTATGTGAATTGCTGTAGGACTGAGCCTTTGAATTATTTTTATTACTCATTATCTTTTATTACCTTAGAATTGACTATTTTATCAGATTGCAGTAACAGGAGAGCTAAACCTAACTTAAATTTAGATGGATGTGCTTAGACTTGCAGACAAAGTGCCCAGTTACCTAACCCAAAGCCCTGTTGGGTAGCATTCCTCAAGCAGTTATTTGACACAAGAATGGTGCAGTTGTGCTAAGCTGCAAGAAACCTGTGTTTCAGAATCCTTCTCTCTCACAGAGTGTCTGTTCTGGTGGTGTTTCACTACCCCTACTGGTCACAGCTCATTAGATTCTGCTAGACATGTGGTTGGATCACAAATAGATTTCTTTTGCATGAGAAGCAGTGAGAATAGGTGGCCCTCTGTGGACACAGCAATAGCCATTTCCCTGTCTCTTTTGGTAACAGAAGCCAGTAAATGTGCTTACATGGATACATGCTCTCAGTATTCGTTTAAGCAATTGGAAAGTCAAGGAAGTTGTTGTTTTATGGAACAACATCTTTTCACAGAATCACAATGTCAGGGGTTGGAAGGGACCTAGAAGATCATCTAGTCCAACCCCCCTGAGCTCCAGGTCACTGATTAATATATTGAATAATATTGGGCCCAGCACTGACCCTTGGGGGACTCCACTAGTCACAGGCCTCCAGCCAGACTCTGCTCCACTGACCACAGTTCTCTGGGCTCTGTCCTTCAGCCAGTTCCCAATCCACCTCACTGCACAATCACCCAATCCACAATTCTTAAGCCTGGCTGTGAGGATCCCATGGGAGACAGTATCCAAAGCCTTGCTGAAGTCAAGGAACACCACATCCACTGCACTTCCCTCATCCACCCATCTGCTTATATCCTCACAAAAGGCTATCAGATTAGTCAAGCATGATTTCCCCTTACAGAATCCATGTTGACTGCTTGTGATAAGCCTCCTTTCCTCCAGATGCTTAAAGATGTTGGCAAGGCCAAGCTGTGTTCCATCACCTTTCCAGGGCTGGAGGTGAGGCTGAGGGGCCTGTAGTTACCCAGGTCCTCCTTTTTGCCCTTTTGAAGACTGGGCCAACACTGGCCTTTCTCCAGCCCTCAGGCACCTCTCCTGTTCTCCAGGACCTTTCAAAAGGTTTTACATTTTACATAGCAAGAAACCTCATTAGGAACAGCTGATGTTTACAGGGGCTTGTTGAAATGTTTGGATGACTGAAGTGTTCCCAAGAGGCCTTTGGAAGTTCCTATCTGCAGAATGTCTAGTGGGCTGCTCACAGTGCTGCCTTCTTTGAAATGACAGCTCTTGCTGGTGCACTTGCTTGTTACCTGTCACCCCTCAGTACAGGTGAAGGAGGCAACAGAGGTTGATCACTGCTCTGTGGACACTCCAGGTCCTAAGTGTTTAGAAAATGCTCTACCTAGTTAATCCTGAAGCCAGTGCTAGAGCACTGCAGAGATAATCTTGATATGGAAAAGCAAGAATTCCTTTTCAGCCCAACCCTTCTGTGTATGTAGTTTTGAATAGCCCTGGTGGAGGTTTGGAGGAGGAAGCTGAAGGCAACTCTTCAAGTATCTTATCTGATGCTCAGTTTGATCTGTGAGCAGCCACGTGGGCAGCTCTGTATTTCAGTTCACTGGTGCTGACTGACAGCTTTAGTCAACATGAAACTCCTTTGCAGACAATGATGCTGTGGCTCTGAGTGAATTTACTGCTGTATTCCTAAGCTGCCTTATGTCACCTTGTGCATGTCCTCAGTCTTGAAAACACATCTGCTTTCAGGTGAATAATGTGTGACATTGTTCTTTCTTGGTTATAGCAAGCAGATGAGACTCTGGATTTTGAAGAACAGATCCTGGAAGCAGCTAAATCCATTGCAGCTGCTACCAGTGCCCTTGTGAAATCAGCTTCAGCAGCCCAGAGAGAACTGGTGGCACAAGGAAAGGTGGGTGAACGTGACAAGTAGCAACAGTGGGGGGGGAAGCATCAAAATGGAACCCAGTCTCTTAACTTTTCTCACTTGAAACAGTAGGAAGGGGGTTTGGGAATGACTAATGAAAAGTCTTTTCATTGCTCTTCACAATACAGGACCCTGGCCTAGTTCTGTTAAATATGACTGTGGGTTTGTTGTTTTTTTTTAATTTAAAACTCACAAGTGTCATCAAGTGTTTGTCTCTTCATGTGTTTCATCTCTGGGCAGTTTTCATGTTTGTGGATTTCTTTTTTCATGTCATGAAGATACATGATTCTAGCTTCTAATATATGATTCTAGCTCCTAATGTATATCCAGGGGCCAGCCTGGGCATCCCAAAGTAGATGTCCCAGTGCAGTACCACTCAGCAGAGGGCTGCACTCCCTGTGCCCCCAGTGACTTGTGCTGTCTGGTTCAGAGGGGACACAGGCAGGTTCATGATGTTTAAATGGATGTGCTTGTAGTTGTTGGAAGCCATGGAAAACGTGCTTGGAATGATTGATTTTTTTCATATCCATCACTGGGGTTTTTTCTCAGTTAATACTCTTTGAAGCTTAAAATCTGAACATCAAACAAATGTGTTGCCTGTGAGAACAGCCTGTTGGAGGATGGCTGTTGTTGAGTGGCTTTCCAAATTAATCTCATTTTTTGAGATCATCAATCAAAGAAAAGATAATTTTGACTTACCTGCTTTTTTTAGATGATTATGCAGTCTGCTTTCAGGTAATAAAAGCTGCTCTTACTTAATTTCATTATGAATTACAGCTTGCTTTACATTCCTCAGCACCAGCACTGTGCAATGATCCAGAATGGTACTGGCCCTGAATCTGTCAGGTAGTTTTGGGCCTCTTTGCTCCCACAGCTATATCTCTCTTTGTGCCTTTCAGACTGAGGCTAACAGCATTGCCTTCTGTTATCCATGTGCCAATGGCTGCTAAAACCACTTCAGTCTGGCTGAGGAGGCTGTAGCTTGCTGTTCTAGTGGAAGCACACCTGTCCAATACAGTGAAACTGCTTTGCCTCTTGGAATTGTGAGAATTAATTTGATGTTTAGGTGACCATTTCCATTTCTGCAGTCCAGGTGGAGTCTGGGAAGCTGCACCTGCTCTGTCTGCTTCCATTCACTCAAACGTGTGCACACACACTAACTGTGGCCCACATAAAATACATTTTCAGGGGATGATTAGGCAAGAAAACCTCGAAATCTAAAGAATTATAAAGAATTCAGGTACCTAGTGTGTTCTGTTTCTGGACTGTGTTTACATTTCACATCAGCATCCTTCAGCTGACAACTAGCTTCCAGTTGGATTTTCTGCTCCTCTGTGTGGTGGCCAGGTGTTGCTTTTGTTCCTAGGTTACTTTCTGCCTAAACCCAAAACAAAGCAGTTGTGTTTTCTGTTTCATTTTAAGCCAGCTCTGAACTGTTGTTTGTTTTTTTTCCAGGTTGGAGCAATCCCTGCAAATGCAGCTGATGATGGACAGTGGTCTCAGGGACTCATTTCTGCTGTGAGTAACTACTCTTAGGGAAAAGCAGCACCCTCTCAGAAGAAAGAATACCCTGTGAGAATACCCAGTGGCTTTTTTTATGTCTCCTAGGCCAGAATGGTGGCAGCTGCAACCAGCAACCTCTGTGAAGCAGCCAATGCCTCAGTCCAAGGCCATGCTAGTGAGGAGAAGCTCATCTCATCTGCCAAACAAGTGGCAGCTTCCACAGCACAGCTGCTTGTGGCTTGCAAAGTGAAGGCTGATCATGACTCTGAAGCCATGAGGAGGCTACAGGTACTCCTGGTCTTAATTCCTGAACACACAGAGCAGAGCATAACAACTGTTTTTGCCCTGTGTGAACAAACCCCAGTTTTAGGAGTGTTTTCTGGAAGCCAACACAGCAAGTGTAGATAGAACACTTCTAGAATGGACAGTCACTCAGACAAAACCAGGAACAGAAGCTCATGCAACATCTCAGCTACAGTCTGATAGCACTTTTTTACATGAAATTAATTCCCTTTTACATCACAGACTCATTTTGTTTGGAACTTCTCTAAACTCTCCCTGAATTAACAGTGTTATGACAGGTAGAAATCTACTGTCTCCACAAGTTTTGTTGAATGGTGTTTATCTTAAAAATACAGCTTTACAGCTTCATCTTCTGAGTGTGATGGTGAAAGTTCCATTTCTCTTATGTGCACAGATAGCACTGATGGGCACTCAGTATAACAGTTCATGTGTGGGTAGGTAGAGCCAGGCCTACAGAAATCCCTGTGACTGAGTGTCTGTCTGAGCAAAAGGAATTGATGGCATCAGTTTGGTTTTGGGTTGTTTTTTTTTAAATTACAAAAATTAGTTGCATTTATTGTTTCCTCCTAAATATTTCTGAGTGAAAAATCTGCTTGTTTCTGTAGCAGACAGTGGCAGGCTGCTGTTATCTCCAGGATGAGATGGTTTGGGTGCTTCACAGTGGATTCAGAGGGATTTTGTCAAGGGTCTGTGGGGGAGAGGTCAGTAATGGGGAGGCAGTTCTGGCTGTAATGCAATCTGCACTTTCCAACTGCCACAGTGGGTCTGGAGGGACTTGAAGTGCAGAAGAAACAATAGAAACAGGAACAAAATCAAGTCCTAGAGACTGTGTTTTCTCAGCTGTCAGGAAATGTAGGGTACTCAGTCACTGTAGGCAAATCTCATTAGAGACATCAAATGTGGAAAGGAAATGAGCTCAGGCATGGATGGAAATGGAACTTTGCTGCTTTACCATCCTAGTCCCAGAATTCATCCTGAAGGGAAAAGCAGTTTGCATTTGAGAACAATGTCCTTTATCCCAATATAACCCAGGAGCTGTCTGCTGGGGGGTTTGCCTCAACTCCTGAGGCTTCTCAGCTGGCTTTGCCCCAGCATTCAGCTGATCTAATCAATAGGTTAGATTTGGGAGTCTGAAGGTATTTGTTTTCTCTTTCCTACTGAACAAACAGCTGCAAACTTTGGATGAAAACATTTGAGCTGCATTTCCCACAAAGACTCTCTTGGAAAGCACTCTCACTGAGCCTGTTCCAAAATTTAATGAAGCAAATGGAAGTGGTTTTGCTCTCTTTGGATGATCTCCAGATGGAGCAGAGTAAATTTCAAATCATTTGTCCCTAGATGATTACAGGTAGAGTCACCTGCAATGGAGATGAAGCTGGAAATATGGAACAGGAGAGATGCAGTGAACAGCAGGGCAAGCAAGTGTGGTGCTGCTATCTTCTTACACTCCAAGCATTTTGAACTCAGCAATTTCCCAAGCCAGAGGTAGATTCTCTAGATTTAGTAGCCCTCAGTGGTTTTCTCCTCTTAATTGATCCAGCCCCCCTTGACCCCATGTAAACTTGTAGAGTCTAATTAACACTTCCTGGGCAGTAGATTAGGCTAATACTGCTCTACTCCATCTGTCCCAACCTGCTTCTACTCACAGGATGGAGAGCTGACTGACATGCCCATCTACTCCTGTAGGACACACTTCATTTACAGCACAGGCACCCACCCAGTGCAGGGATTCTGTTCCCATCCTTCTCCTGGGAATAACAAATCAAAACACGTTTTTTCTGCCGTATCAAGCCAAGATGGTTTCTTTTGATGCTCAGCTGACTCCACGATGCTTGTGCATTTTTGTTCTGACTCAGTTTCTTCTGCCTTTTCCCCAGGCTGCAGGGAATGCTGTCAAACGGGCATCAGACAACCTGGTGAGGGCAGCCCAGAAAGCAGCCTTTGGGAAGGCAGAGGATGACGACGTCGTGGTCAAAACCAAGTTTGTGGGTGGCATTGCTCAGGTCAGTGTAAGGCCAGGGAGAAAAGCTCTCCCAGACATGCAGCACCTTGCTCAGCTGCCCATCTGCTGCTTGCAGACTAGACCAACCTACAGTCAAGGGCACATTCCTTGATGCTGTGAGGTAGTCACTGGCATCACAGCAAAGCTACCATCACATCAGTGGCCATTGTCCAGTATGTTTAAGTTTTTGGTCTGATGATGGTTCTCTTCAAACTTCTGCACTTGAAATATTCCCAAATCACAGGCTGAGAGAGCTGGGGCTCTTGAGCCTGGATACGAGGAGACTGAGGGGGGAGCTCAGCAGTGTCTGTCAATATGTTCAGGGCAGTGTAGGGAGGATGGAGCCAGACTCTGCTCAGTGCCATCCAGTGACAAGACAAGAGGCAATGGGAGTCAGTTGGAGCACAGGAGGTTGAGGGGAAACACAAGGACAAACTTGTTCCCAGTGAGGGTGGCAGAGCCTGGCAGGGGCTGCCCAGGGAGGTTGTGGAGTCTCCTGCTCTGGAGACATTCCAGACCTGCCTGGATCTGTTCCTGGGTGACTTGGTCTAGGTGCCCCTGCTCTGGCAGGGGGGTTGGACTGGATGATCTTCTAGGTCCCTTCCAACACCTGACATCTGTGATTCTGTGAAATCATCATGGAACACTGGTTTTGTATTTACATAATCAAAGAAATAGAGTGAGAGTTCAGTACTGATGACGTTTTTTTACTGCCATCATAAGAAGTCCAGGGGAACAAGAGCAATATTTAAACTAGATCCCAAGGCTTTGAGATTGCACCAACACTCCATATGCTGTGGGCAAAGATACTGACAATTATCAGTTCTGCCTGTCTGTGTCATTTTTCTGATGCAGAAAAATACTGCAGTGATGAGTGTTGAATTTGTGCCACCCAAGCATTATGTTAAGACCTGCTGCTTGTCCCAGGTGTGGGAGCCCCTTACCCCAGGAGCACAGCATTGTAAAATCACCATGGGTATAAAAACTCTGCTGATGGATTTAATTTTTTTTTTAGTCCTCTTTAAGAAACAAGTGGGAATATGGCACTGCCTGGAACCTGGAAAATATTTGAGCAGTTCCTGGTTAAATGATGGACATTTGGTGCTTCTCTGGAGAATGCTCAAGGCCCTGCTGTAACTGGTGCTGTGGCAAAAGGCATCTTGTTTCCCAGACAGTATTCCTTGTCATAATTCATGCTTCTGTTCCATAGATCATTGCAGCCCAGGAAGAAATGCTGAAGAAGGAGAGGGAACTGGAAGAGGCAAGGAAAAAACTGGCTCAGATCCGCCAACAGCAATACAAATTTCTCCCCACAGAGCTGAGAGAAGATGAGGGCTAACCTGCTGAGATTTTCTTCTTTTTCTTTTTTTTTTCATTTTTTTGCCCTTTTTTTTTCTTTTTTTTTTTTTTTCTTTTTTTCCCTATTTTTTTCCATTTCTTTGACAGAAATAAGCTAAAGTACAGAGAGAACTGATCTGACAACATTCTGGCATGCCAAGCACTTACTTGAATAGACTGCCTGTCATAGGCTTGGGTGAACAGAGGGCAATAAACACTTGTTCTTACTCATCTGATCAGCTGAGATGCATGATGATCAAATAATGATACAGTTCATCATTCCTGTTCCTTCCTTGACTTACATCTCAGGAGAGAATGTTTCACTTTTACTCAAGATCCTAAGTCAGTATTATTGTCACTTTCCTGATGCTTGAGGTATTTATTGCTCCTTGACTTGTTATATGACTTTCACAACACTGGTATGAAAACAGTCAAGAAGAGTTTCATCTGATAAATATCCCGTGAGCTGGTGGGTGCCCCCCAACTACCCTTGTCAACAGAAGACCAAGACAGAGCAGGAGATCTGTCTGAGTGGGTTTGAAGATGCCTGTCCTTTCAGTGTCCTAGAGCTGGTTGACCCCCAAACTGGATGGACTGTCTCTGCACCATGGTTTGCACTAGTGGCATTGCTCCCTGCCTGATGCCAACAAGCTTCTGCTTGTACAGTGTTTAGGTTCCCTAAAGGTGGCAATGGCCATTCTTCAAAGAGCTTGGAAAACAAAGAAATGGAAGCCTTGTCACTGCCTCAAATAGTAGCAGGTTCATGAAGGAAAATGCTGATTCAATTATATACCTCTAATGTGTGGCTTTTTGCAGTATTATACACACATACACATTGGACTGAAGAGTTTTCATTTTGTTTTGTTTTAATTGAAGTTAACCTGGTTTGTACTGTGGGATTTCTGTCAGAATGTATGTGAATTAAACGAGGACATGCCCAGTACAACAAAAGGCCATCACAGTTCTTGTTATGCTATTAATGATTTCATTTATCATTATTTTGTTTTGAAACCTGTGGGTATTGTAAGATAAAAAGTGATTTACAAGTAGACTTCTCCTGTAATATGACTTCTAAAAATCTGGACTCTAGGGAATTCTTCATAGTTGACAATGCTGAAAATGGAACTAGGAACCAAGGAGTTCTGGAGAAGGAACAGCAGCAGTCTGTCTCCAGCTGCAGAAAGGTGCAGCTTGCAGATATGCTCTCAGTAACAACAGCAACGTGAGTAAAGTAACACATTTTGCCCTGTTCAGGAAAGATCACAGATCACAGCAGCTTCAGCTAGCACAAGCTGAACTGTTTGACTGCAGAAACCCCAGCTCTCCTTCCAGCCATCTCCAGCATGCCTCCAGCTCCACTCAAGCCCTCCTGAGCAAAGCTGGCCAGTCTGTTTAGGTGAAAGGATGTTGCCACTTCAGTCCTTCTGGGGGCTGTGCTGTCATGTAGCTGCCCAATGATTCAGGTGAGCCACTTGTGTTCCATGCATACCCACCTAGTTGTCATTGTTGCAGAAATACTTGTTGTACACTCAAAGTAACCTCCCAGTGGTATGTTTACCAGTTTAGGTAGTGCTAACTCCTCTTTTCAGTTACCTGCATGAGATATAATTATCAGGAACTTTGTCACACTAGTGTTAAATATATTGCCAAAAAAAAAAATAAATTACTAGAGAAATAATAAATATTAAAGTGTACAAAGATTTTTATTGTTAGTCTCTTCTCTGGTACTGGTGGATTTCAGACTCAGCAGAGTCACTTGAGAATCCAAAATCATGAGAGTAAAAAAATGGCTCAGCCTCATAGAATGCCATAGATCAACTGGAGTGCTGTGCTGTGTAGGCTTGGGTGCCTGTGCACTCGTGTGCATCTCACACATGCAGCTCTGCAATTTCCCCCTACAGACAAGGGCCAGTGGTTTGGAATGAGCAAGGAGTGGATGGAGATGAGAACTGAGGCAGAAGTTGTTTCCCAGCAGAGGGGTGGCCACTGGCCCAGGGTGCCCAGGGAGGTGGTGGAGGCCCCATCCCTGCAGACATTCCAGGTGGGGTTGAGGAGGCTCTGAGCACCCTGCTCTAGTTGAGATGTCCCTGCTCCCAGCAGGGGTTGGATGGATGAGCTCTGCAGGCTCCTTCCCACCCAGACATTGCCAGGATTCTGTGATGATTGGATTTCTTTCTCTCAACTCACTGAGCTCAGATCTCACCAGTTAAGAATTGCTGCACATTAAAAAAGGCTTGCTTTGGCCTTCTGCTACACATCTACAGAAGTGTCCATTGCTGTGTGACCTACAGAAAGGCAGCTCTGGAGATGAGGGTGTTCTGCTGTTGGTAGCTCCAGCTTACAGCTGTTTGTTTTCTACCTGCATAGCCTTCCATTCCCATTGCTTGTTTGGAAAGATCTGCAAGACAGATCAGACTCTGCTTCCCTCCTAGCCTGTGTGTAACCCATTGTCTCACTTCATGGAAGCATGGAGATGATGCTGCCCTCAGCACCATGGCAGCATTTGGTTGCAGGTATCCCACTGCTGTCATATATTTTGGTCAGAATGGTATTTGCCGGTTAGAAAGAAGCCAAAAGGCTGGTGAAATGCAGCTGTGTATGGGAATGGTGTAGCCAGAAAGCTGTAGCAGTATGTCAAGAGGGAGGGGTGTGCTCAAATTGTGTTCCAGGTTGGGAAGTTTATCTTAGCAGCTACTGAGACCTCTCTATTTCCCATTTAATGCCCCCTCTTATTTGACAGAAAGTCTTGTTCTTTTTTCCTATGTGCTCCACAGAAGAACTGCTGTCAGGTGAGTAGCTGAGCTGAATAACTCAACTGTTTTTTTACTCTGAATTTTGAGTCTTCATTTGGGAAACATTAAGAGAATATAAGCTCATCCAAAGTATTCCTATTTGCATTTTCCTTGCTGTTGTACTTTGCAGTAGCACTGAAGTGCCCATGCAGAGTTTGGAACTCTGGTGTGTGCCCTTGGGGCAGGGAGTGTGGAGCTGGAGTGAGGGAATGGAGCTGGTGAATAAGGACAGATGTTTGCTTTGCTCTGTGAACCTGTGCAATGGGAAATGAGCTCTGTTCTCTCTCACCCTTCTGCTTCATGTGAAATTCACTTTTTCACTGTATGCAAATTAAAAGCAAAATGCCTCAAAGTTGTGTACAAATAGTCTAGTGTTGTCTCCCCAGCTATTTAGAAAATAACTGGAGTATTTTATTATTTGTCTGAACTTTTCTACATCAGAAGCCTCGAAGTCAGAAAAGTTTGCAAACACATTGTTTTAAATGAAACTCATTTGTTATTTTCTCTTTGATTTTCTCCATCTTTATTACCTATTTCCTAATGAAGGGATAAATAGCTAATCTAGAATGCAGAGCTTCCTTGGAGGGGCAGCTCCTGTCCCTGGGCTCAGAGCAGTGCCCTGGCACCAAGTGCAGGTGGCACTGGGCACAGGGGTGACAATGGGTATATTAAAATATGTCTTTGTACTGTCTTGTACGTTTTCTAGTTTGACAATAAATACATTGTGGTTTACCAAGGATGTACTGCCAGTTAATAGTTTTATCAGCCTTTCCTCTGAAACAGAAAAGGTATTTATGCCTGTTCACCAAATGTTGTAGCACATACTTATTGGATAGAAAAAACAAACCCCAAGTGCATATTCTGTCTAGGATAGAGTTACCTCAATTTAACCTAAATGGGATTAAGCCCCTGCTTAAGAGACTGCCCAAATGACTGTGTTTCTGACACTGAGACAGTGCATGGCCCAGCATGGTACCAGTTTGAACCACCTTCTCCACCATATCCAGCCCGTGACCACCACAGTGGGTTTGAAGGATCAATAAGAATCCTCTCAGAGACTATCTCTATTTGTGGTTCATAAGCATTGCCAAGGGGTCAGTGCTGTTTGACAGGTGGCAGGATCCTGTTGCAGGAAGGGAGATGGTTTGTGCAAAGCCACAGAGATTGCATGGAATGTGATAGCCAGACAAGCTCCTGTGCTGCAGGAACCAGACAGGCCAGCAGTGGCTGTGTCCAGGACAGGGTTAATGTTTCTATTCCCATCTAGCTACTCACTGCTCTGTGTTGCTTTCTGCATTAATGTTTCTGCACTCTGTCATTCCCAGAGAACTCCTGTGCACTTTTTTTGGCAACTGTAGAGCAGAGAGACTTCAGCAGTGATTGTGCTTCGTGCCAAGAACAACCATCCTTCCCTACCAGTGCTTTAGACAAACATCCTGCCTTCCAGAGCTGAATTCCAGCTGCAGCAACCTCTGCTCAGTGCCCTGGCTTTGCCTCATGCTGGAAGCATTGCTGTTCAGGCACCAGCCTCTTTCTCTTCCAGCAGGGCCTTAGCACAGAGTGTTTTTCTGCAAGAGAAATGGCATCTTGCAGCAGTTGGCCAAAACCCTTGGAGCTGATGTAAATCAGCCTCCATGTTCTAAAATGCCAGCACTGTTTCTCAAGATCCAGCCTGAGGATTATGTTTAGTTCTGGTTTTTCTGTGTAAATTGCTACCTATTAAAAAAAAAAAAGAAAAAGAGTAGCATCCATGTTCAAGTTGGGGTGAAACTTCTAGCAGTTCAAGTCCATCTTACATGCTTATACTTGAGGTATTTTTTAGCTTTTCCTGAGGTGGAAAGCACATTGCTTTGCTAACAAAGGTTGGGTTTTATTGTTAGTTGAAATTCAGTAAGCTCAAGCAATAGTCACATTTGAGTGATGACCTAAGATGAGGTGTGTTAGAGACAAAATGGGTATATTCAGGCCTAGACTGACCTGCTGCTTCACAAAATCAGTAGTGACTTTAGCCAAATGTTTGTGTGCCAGTATAAATGAATATATTTGGGTTTTACCCTCAAAAAAAAAGTGTCATAACTTTAGTATGAACATGTTGCTGTTCTTGATGATCTCATATGTTGCTGATCTGATCTGGGACTTAGTCTTACTGAGATTTCACATATGAAAACTGTAGGGGGGGGAGGGAAATGAGTTCAAAAAGATGACCTCAGAAAACCAGCTTCATTGGTCACTCTGTTGTGCTTGGCTTGCAGTCCAGTTGCCATCCTCTATCATTTGGTGGTGATGATGAGGCCATTTAGGGTAATGCTCCATCCAAACCACTGCTGTGACCTGCCTTCCAGATCCTGTGGCCCAGCAATTCAAGCTACAGAGAATTTTCTGGTCAGCTTCTTGACTGCTCTAACACCTGTCTAATTGAAAGGCAAATAATTCATCCCTGCCTAGTCCCTGGAATAACACAGACATCCAGAAAATGCCTGGCATTTTTTGGTTCATTACTCAGGCTCAAATTCCTCTGATTTTGTTTCTCCCTGGACAGAACAGATTGTTCTTCGTGTTGCAGCACTAAGGAGAAATCTTGCATCCTGCTGCAGCTTTGTTTCCACTCGTGGTCCCTGGAAAATTCTACTGCAGGATCAGTGTTTGTCCAGCCTCATGTCCAGACCCCTCCAGTGGCAGTGAGTTCCTGTTGTTTCATTTGGATGTTCACATAAAAAGGCATCTCTTTGCTCAAAACCCACTTGGCAGCTCTTCAGCCTAACTGCTTCCACAGAGCCTCAGGGAGCTCTGCAAAGCAGCTGGTCCTTCCTCACAGAACTGATTCTAGGTGCCTGTTCTGACTGCCCTGAGAACTCTTTTTTTCCCCTCCAGAAACTCCTCTGTCATCAGAAATCTCAAGCTGACAAAGCACAGCAGAGATTCTGAAACCCAAAGGAAAGAAGAGTCTGTCCTGGGAGCTGAAGGGAGAACTGTTGTGTTCAAGCTGAAGAGTCTTGGAGAAGAAGCAGCTCTTCTGCAGAAAACCAGCAGGATGGTAAGTGCAGATCTGGGAGACAGGCAGCTATTTAAATTCACAACACTGTTGTCATCACAGGAATTTACATCTATTAGTCCTGAATTAGTTTAGGAAAAGAATTCTGGACTAGTCTTTAGGTATGGCTAGAGAAGAGTAAAAATCAACCTGCTTTTGACATGAAGGATGATAAACAAAAAAATATGTTCACAGAAAGGGTTTGACTCAGGGCCCTTCTGTCCCTGTCCCTTACAAAGTGTAGCTCAAATCTGCAGTGAGAAGCCAGTGCTGGGGTTACACACTAATGAACCTGAACTAGTTCATCTAGACTTGATTCCTGCAGCAGGTGGGAACTCCTCTGAGTTTCCTGTGTCCCAGCACTGGGCTGTGTTTTCTCCTGTAGGACTGTGCCTCCCCAGGACATGAAGCACGTGGCATCACCCAGCACACTCCTCTCACACAGCCCTGGGTGTATAAACCTGCTTTTCACTGCCTCACACTAAGGTTTATGTTGAAATCTTTACAGTCTTCTCACAACCTAGTGAATTCTTCAGAACGTTTTTTTTTTCTTCTTCCATTTGTGTTGTTCCCTCCCCCAACCCAAACAGAGAGTCTTGAAGTAGAGGACTGGGTAGAAATGGAGATCATTGTAGTGACAGAGCCTGTGCACAGAGTCTCTGCTGCTGCTGGTTTGCTCTGGTGCTTCTGCAGCCCACTGGTGCTTGCAGGGGCCACATTCCAGCCCAGCCTGAGCTGCTGTGGAAAGCTGCATTTCCTGCTGCAGAGCTCTCAACCAAAGCAGAAATCAAAACACGAGCAAAGCCTGTGTGGACTCTGGCAAAGATCACCCTCTCTTCATGTATAAAAGGGCATCATTTAGCCTGACCTCAGAAAAGACAGAACTTAAAGGACTGTTTTCCCCTTTGAAATCTTACCCTCGGTGGCAGGGTAACAAAACACTGACCTGGGAATTTCAGCAGCTCATTTCACGTTCTGCTCACCCACTGTACTTACTAAGCATCAATTGGTCATTGCATCATCCCAGGAAAATGCAGGCTGTGGGGTCACTGCCTGCCCTTATGGTCTGCTCAGTAAGGAATTTCTCCAGTGCCCAGAATAACATTGACCCAGGTCTGGAAAATGATGCCTGCTTCAAGCAGAGGGTTGCTCAGAGTTTGCAGGAGCCTGCCATTTGGGTGAGTTAGCAGCACACCTCCCCCTGGCACTGGAAACAGCTGCTTCCAGGAACCAGAGGGAGAAACAGATCAGGGAGAGTCCAGGTGGCTTTGCTTAGTACTTCTCTTAAGAGCTGCACTAAATGGCCAAACGTTTCTGTCAAGGGTTACTTGGTCCTGTTTGCCTGCAGAAAATGGCAGGCAAAGTTTTCTTATTCAGCCATTCCCTCTGCATGCAAATTGCACCCTGGGGGCAGATGTGGCTGGAACTTCATGCAAAACAGCACTGCCTTTTCCCTTGCAAGTGGTCTATGTTCTCTCGATGTGCTATATATAAGCCCTTTCTTTGGGGGGCCAGAACAGCATCTGCTTTCTCTGCATCGTGCACCAGACCATAAAGGACAATCCAATGGTTTCGTCCTCCAACTGGATTGGACCAGGGAATAGATGCTGGTGTTGAAAGAAGCCTCCCAGCTACTGGGAAAATGTTGTGACAGACAAGTTTCAGCTTCCTGAGAGCAGGAAAGGGCTGTCACTGGAGAAATCCCAATGGGTTGTGCTGTGCCCTCTCAGGAGAAGCCTCTCCTGCTCCCCACTGGGTCACTGTGGGAGTGTTCAAATGTGAAGCATTTCGTGCTCAGATTTACTGGCTCACACTCTCTTTGCTCACAGGGGAAAGGTGAATTGATGAGGATGTAATTGTTCCAGGAAGTGCTTTTGGATGAAGCTTCACTTCTTCATTTTCCATTTCTTCCTTGCCTATAGACAGGACAGAAGAGAAAAGGTCTAGCAATCCTAACTGGTGTTTCTGGTGCACTGCTGCTTGGGAGCACTTAAACTGGCTTTGCTTGAAAGTCATTGAGAGACTGAAAGGAGGGAGGACGGAAGAAAATATGAAAATTTCATGGTAAAATGGTGAAATCTCTGGAGGGTTTTTCTTCCAGCTGCTGCTTACAGCCCAGGTTAGCCCCAGGAGCCAAAGCAGCTTTGTTCATGTTGCTCCAGGCTTCCTGCCTCTCCATGCTGCTGTGATTCATTAGCCCCTCCCTGGCACAAAGGTGGTCTGAGACTTGCAGTCTTCAGGGCAGGGTTTGGGCTACAGCAGAGCAGGAGGGCAGGGTCCTTAACCTGGTCACACGATGCTCCTGCCAGGCTGTCTCTTGGCCACAGATGCTCTTTGCACTGGGCAGTTGTAGAGTGGAAAGCAGTGAGAGTGTTTGTTCCTCTCCAGGGAGTGTTTCTAGCTTCTCCTCTTTGTGTCTTGGCCTGTCAGCTAGGCTTTTGTTTAGAAAAGCTGCTGCTCATGCTCATCACCTGAGCCCCTTCAGCCATGTCACAGTTTTCCCTCAGGCTAAATGTGAAACTGCAAATGTCCTGGTGAGCACAGTTCCACACAGCATCCTTCTACTGCAGAGATAGATAAGTGTCTGCAGACAGACAGAATGATCAAAGCTTGAAAATATTTGAGGGATAATTCATTGTTAACAAGCCCATTTTTATAATGGGTAACAGATGAGAGCAAAAGATGCAGGGTACCATAAGCTTTGGAAAATGGAGCTTGATAGAAAAGAATATACTGCATATTGCTTTAAAAAACCCCCAATGTAAGTAGTGCTGAACTGTGATTAGAAGAAATCAAAACCATCTGCAAGATCTCTTAAGTAAACCATGGCAAGTGGGAAGAATTTAACAAATGTTGGGAAACAAATGAACAAAGACCTGGGTGGAATTTATATGTCTGCCTTAATATGCCAAGCTTTCCCCATCCTTGTCACTACTGCTGAGCAGAAATTGTACTTTCACTGCTTCATTGTGCAAAGCTTCAGCCTGAATCTCTGTTACCATTGAGCTGCATGACTGTTGGCAGTTTGCTCCCCATTCTGAGTGTGGAGAATGGCATTCAGAATGGCAGTCATTGTTCTGAGGGAGGAGAGAGCCACTCAGAGTTAACTTGGGCAGAGACTTGATTTGGCATCACTTCCAGACTATTCTGAAATTAAAATGATGACATCATAATAGGAAAATGGGATGCCTTTCAATGTTAATTCCTACTCCTGTTAGATTATCTTGGAACTTATTTTGTTTCCTCTTTATTCCTATCCCCTAAAGACATGTGGGTGAAGTAGATCAACCAAGAAATATAATCTCCTTCTTCAGGAGGCTCCAGTAAGTAGAATTTGGGGGAAACCACCCGTTCTGGCACAAAAAACACCCCTGAACCACACTGTAGGAATGGCCAAGAAAACAATTGCTCTTCATCTAATTTGCAACTTGTAGCAGACAGCTCTGTTTAAACCATTTAGAAAATCAAATCTATTCAGAGTAGCATTAGGCAGGGGCATGAGACCCAGGGAGTGAGATGACAGAAAGCTTATTCTCTTTTCCTCTCCCCCAAGCTCAGACTCCACTGCTATAGTTTTTCTCATTCTTGCTGTATTTGGCCCAGATTCAACTGTTCTCATCATGAAAAGGAAACAAAAGAGGAGATTTTTTTTTCAGTTCTGATAACCTGCGGCCTTAACCATAACAAAAAGAAGGGAAGATCTTCCTCAGTAGCATTTTATTTTTCATAGGGCTGCTTCTGGTGTCCAATCTCCTCACTTAGGACCAATGTGAGTATCTCTGTGCTACAGTGCTGGGAGAAACCCAAACCCACCAATGGCAGAAGCAAACCCCCAGGCTATGTATTCCTTCCTGTCAGAAAATTCTTCTTTATGGTACAAATCATTGTTAAGATAAGACAGGCAGAAATCCATTTTGTACCCCAAAATGAACTTATTAACCCTTTTCTGCATTGTCAGGCTCATGGGGACTGCAATCCCACACAGCACACCTCATCTGTCCTTATTTAGCTGATCTGCTGTGCCCACACTGCAAATGCCCTTCAACTTCTACCTTGGATGCCAGCAGTTGTCAACTGGCAGCACCAGGGACCTCTGCACAGGCTGTGAAACTCTTCCAAGAGCAGGGCTCTGTAGGTTCCTCCTTCACATCTGCCAACAGATGGAGCCTCTGGCAGGGCCCTAATGCTGAAGGAGCCTCCTCTAGTTATCACTTTGGGACTTTCCAAGCCACTGTCTTCAAGGAGTATTAAAAATAAATAAAAATTAAAAGAGGAGAGCTGAGGAGAGCAGCTACTTGTAGTTTTTGCAGTAAAATTGCAGCATTGAGGAGGATCTTTGTTGTAATGCAGTTCTAGTGTGTGATGATGAAAACTTGCTGCTGCTCAGGCATTTTGGAATGCTGAAGCAGTACCATATTTGGCCACTTCTCTCCATAGTCCCTGTCTGGTTGTACAGAATGCTTTCACATCCTGCTTGCATTCCCAGACTGCTGCTAAATATGCATTGCAAAGCTTCACTTTCCATCTTCAGAGCTTCCAACTGGCTTTCAAGAGATGTTCTTTTGAAAAAAAGAACCTGATAAAAGACTTCTAAAACAACTGAAGTCAGGCTGCAAGCATTTCTCTGCCACCCAGGTAATAAATACATTCTCAGTGTTCAGCTTTGAGCCTGTTTGTATCATATTTGCTGGCATACATAACATTTTTAGGGGCTGCTCCAAATTACAGCAGTGCCCAGCAAGCTCTGAATTATCTGAGCCCTAAGATACTTTGCAGTTTGTGTAGCTAAACTACTCAGTGTTGTAATTTTTCCTATGTTTAGTGAGGAAAGAAAAGAGAGAGTAGTTCAACAAGAGCAGTCTGTCACAGGGAAAGGCCTGGAGCAGCAGGGGGTCATGAACAGTTCCTCAAAGCTTTTTTTGCAACTCATTGGGATCCCCAAATCCCTGAGAAGCTTGGGGTGTATGGTAGGCAACAGAGCATCATACTGTGGGCCTAAAGTGCTCAAGAAAGAAAGGGAGAACATTCAGACTTCAGCTGTCTTAAAGCTTGCTGTGCTAGAAATGGTAAGTGATGGAGACAGGGCAGAGAAAAGTTAAGTAGCAGGTTAATATAAATGTTCATCTGCCTCCAAAATCGAATGGAAAACAAAGATGAACAAAAAGAAAAAAAAATCTCACAGGGTTTTGTTTTGTGCTTAATAAACCAAGTAATTTCCCTTGGAATTTATTGTCTGTTTAAAGGTCATATTCAGCTTTAGAAAGAAATACTTGCTTGCCAATATTCACCCCAGCAACATTTCAGTAGCTGTTTGCTCTTTATTGCTGTAGTTCCCAGGGGCCTCAGGTAGCTTTTCTCAGTGGTACTGCTTCCAAGAGTAGACTGAGTAGTCTGATGCTAGGGAGTAGCTTTCCAAGAAGATTATGGACCCTCAAAGACCAGATAAAAATATGGATTTATAAAAGCTGAGGTTTCTCATTTGATTGGCTTGTCTGTCTTAAAACTAAACAAATACTGTAGAGTGGCCTCTTCAGGCACAGGGAAAGGCTGAGTGTGGCAAAGGGAGTTCTTATCTCACCACAGAAAAGGTGATCCCAGTTGTCATCTCCTAGCAGTGTCAACTTGTGGCCCTCTCTGAGTTTGAACTGCCACTTCAGTGAGGCAGACATTTGTCAGAGTGCATTGTTCTTTAGATAGGCATTGTTATGTAAATAGGTTATGCTTCTTTAGGTAGAGATGCCAGCAGGGCTGGGAAATTTCCTGTATGTACCAGTGCAAAGTCTTCAGTTTCACAAGTGCAGAGCTGGTGACAGAGCTGGGAGCAGTCTGGTCTGGCCCTGAGCTACCCAGTCTGAGACAGCTGCTCCAGATGTGCTCCACAGCTGCATGCAGCTCTGCCAGGAGAGTCTGACATACCTACAGGCTTTGAGGGAGAAAGGATAGGAGCAAAGTGACTGTCACAGGTCAGATTTGGATAGTCTACAACAAAAAAGGAAGGGATGGTGGCTCTGAAGTGAATACACTTCAGCTTGTCCTAGATGTGCCTCAGTGTAGCACTTGTGGAAGTTCAGTGGTAATAGCTATTGTGTTCTAAGAGCTCCCCATCCTTGCCTTGAGGCATGAAAAGCTCATTGTGTTAGGATTTTTATTAATCCTTCCGTATTTTGCAACTAAAGTCGAATGAGTTTCTTTCTTTTTGTAAGGAACTAAGTGTTGTCCTTGTGCTCTGGCACAATTCCAAGCTGAATAATTGCCTTCTTAATTCTCCCACTTCCTCCCCTTTGCAGCAGTGGTGTGGAGTGCTGCTCAGCATGGAGCTCTACAGGTGTCAGCATGTCACTTCTAGCACAGCCCTTCTAGCATGTTAATGGCATTAAAGCCTTTGGGAAAAAAAAAGAAAGCATCAGCTATTCTTTTTAATCATTAAATATCCTGCAGCTTGAACAGAGACTTTGTGTCCACTCACTGTCAGCAGGGGCTTTCCTCATCTCCTTTCAGTCAAAGGCAAACCCCCAGTGCCCCACTGGAGAGTGTTTCAGCCAGGGAGTGCTGTTATCCAGCTCAGCACCTCATCCTCCCCAAGACCCACCTTGTAGTGTCCACACTTTCTACCCCAGCTGCAAAATGGGAGTAACTGCACACACCTCCCAGAGACAGAGGTAAGGTTGAATGCACTAAAGCCTGAGACATGTTTTGATCTTGCACTGCTCTAGTTCCTAGAGAGCTTTGCCCAGATGTTAACATGAATCTCACTTGAAATGACACCAACCAACTCTCCTGCAGAAGAGTAATCCCAGTGGACTACAATGGTCAGTCAGCTTGGCTTTTTATTTCATGGTTGTCCACATTTTCTGAAGGACTTGAGAACAGCCTGTAATTTGCACTCATGTTTTGATCCCTGCAGGTCATTGCAGACAAACAGGATTGAAAAGCCTAGTGGAGCATCTCTAGTGGAGAGTGGAGCAGCTCTACTGGAAGCATCTCCAGAGCATGCTGGAGGTGAGCAGGAAGGAGCAGACAGACTGCTGTTGGTTAGGAGCATCCCTAGTTGCCAAGATAGAAAAACTCAACCTGGAGGCAACAGGAACAAAATGAGGCTTGCTCCCTCCCAGGCAATGCTGCTAAGCATGTCTGTAGAGAGGGAAGAGACAATGCTGCTAGGCTCTGATAAAAATAACACCCAGTTATCTCCAGTAATCCCTTGTCAAACTCCCTAAATCCTTTAGGCCGTGTGCGTGCAGTGAAGATGTGAATCGGTATGGGAATGTGTGGGGTAAGTTACAGGGGTTATTGCTGTAGGAGATGCCCTTCTCATTCACAGCTCAGTAACATACTGGCACTGGCTGGTGACAAGTGCTTCAGATGTGTTGCTGGGGACAGCAGCTTCCTAATCTCCTAGTTGGAAATATGACAGGCTACTGATTGTCTACATGATTCCTCTGTTGAGATCTATGTTCCCATTGCCAGAGCCAGGGGATCTGTGTAGCCCAGTACCAATGAGAAGCTGTGATGTTCCTGGTTCCCTGCTTTTTCATTTCCAGCCCTGCAAGAATGGATGATTTGGGGACATAAAAGTTAGGAATGCCTAGTTTTGAATGTAAGTAGCCACATGATTTGTCTTCCCTGCCTCCTCCTCACACAAACATTAGTCCTCTGGAGGAGCACAGGAGTGCCAGTGTGCCAACATGGAATTATGGCTATTTTGGGATAAGCTTTCTGGTGAGACATTTAACCAGTGTAAACTGAAATGGTTTCATTAGAATCACCTTGATACAGGTCATGCCAGTCTGTGCATCAGTCCTTTAGTACCTGCTCTTGAAAGAGAAAAGGAAAATGTCAACCAGATTTTGGAAAATATGAAGAGGAAATCTGCCTCAGATTTGAGTGACACCTCATGTCACTAGTGAGGTTCAGAGCAAAGGTGCAGGGCCACTGGCCAGATTGGGTAACTCCTGTGTCTTTGACAGGCAGAAGCAGTTTCAAGAACAGCAAACACAGCCATGCAAACTTATGGTACAGCACAACATTCAAAACTCAGGCCTTGACCTCCCTTAGCACAGCTGAGGCCTTCAGAAATGCACTGAAAGCTTCAGGGAGCTTCTTTCCAAGTAGCTGTTTTGTTCTGACACTGGTGTTTAATAGCAGTCATACTTAGCACCATCTTCTGCCAGTTCCCCCACTCCTCATACTCTGTTTGCCAGGCTGGGACTCCTCCTTTCTGGTTAACAGCTGGTTTGACATGGTGAGGTTACAATGAAATGATACAGGCACCAGCACTGCATTTAGAGCCAGATGCAGGAGACATCCAATTCCTCACCCTTTCCAATAGTGCAGGGACTTGAAACTGAGCTTCCAAAGCCCAAGTCAGTGGCTATTCCTGGTGAAGTGTGGATACCTGATCACGGGAACCAAGGGGTAAATATAAAGCATGAGCTCAGCAACACAGTGTTATCCTGAAAGAAATGACAATATGCAAAAAAATGTCTTTTTCCTGCTTCATTCCACAGGCCAGACAGGACCTGGGGTTACTTCATCATCCAGCCTGTTTTGCTATACCAGTTCCTCTGACTTTTGGCTCCCATGGGAATCCAAGATGCTTCAACTCCTCTGGAACTGATGTGAACAAAGGTAGGAGGCAACTCCTCAGTGGGTGAAGTTCCTGTGACCAGTAAGCATGAGGTTGGGAGAAATGCCATGTCTGGTGTGGAGAGTTAATACAGGTTAAAAGCTACTGCTCAACTCTACTAACAAAGCAGCTGGGGTTCTCTTGTAAGTAATGGGGTCTGCATAGCTTAAAACCATTGTTTGGAGAACTAAATTATTCCAGATTCAGGAATGCTTTGGAATTCTATAAATCATAGAATATTTTTGATAGCTCAAGTAGCACAGATCCAAAGATTTCATTGGTACATCCACAGCTAGCATTCCAGCTGTGCTCTTGCCTCAACAGTAGGAACCCAATGGCATTTGCTATGATGGATCTGAAGTGTTTACTTTTATATATACACACAAATACTCTCTCAGGAGGAGAGAGACCATCTCTATTCATAAGTAATACATTATTTTGCAGCTGATTCCTTTATGACAGCCTGTCCATGATGGAAAAAATTCTTCTGGTGAGGTACTTAAACACAGATTTTATTTTTTTTTGGATGGAAGTTAACTGAGGTTGTGATTCCAAAGTACCACAGGCACTGTGTGCAAGTAAACTTCAGTAAAAGCAGATTCTACAGCACTGGCACAGAGAAGCTTGCATCTATAAAAGGCAAGAGCTGCCTTTTGTTTATTCCCTAGTAAATCACAGAAGTATGTCATGGTATTTGAGCATCAACTTAGCATATTTTCTTCTCCCTCCTAATTTACAGGCCAGTGGAAAACAGAGATTGATCAAGCTAATGACTTAGAGGCTGTTCACAGAAAAAGACTGGCAAGAAGAGAGTTTCTCAGCTCTGCAGACAATGGGCAGCACAGTGCATTTAGGGTGTAGTAATACAAGCTTCAGGTGCCACAAGAAAGCTCAACATGATTCAAAGACATGGCAGCAAACAATGAACTTGAAATGGCATTAAGCACAAGGTAAAAGTCAGGCTAAGAGTAATTGTACAGACAGGATACCATTGACATCTAATGGTACTGAAGGTTTCTTTGCAATCAGTTACTGACTGATCTGAGAGCCTTCTCTGCTGGTGTAGTCACACCATGGGTGGATGCAGGGAGAGCAGGGGCTGGTGTCTGCCTTGTCTGCAACCAGGCTTTTGATACCATCTCCCCTAAGATCCTGCTGGGTAAGCTCAGGGAGTGTGGGTTAGAAGAGCTGACAGTGAGAGGGGCTGAGAACTGGCTGATCACCAGAGCTCAGAGGGTTGTGAGCAGTGGTGCAGAGTCCAGCTGGTGACCTGTAACTCTCTGTGTTCCCCAGGGGTCAGTTCTGGGTCCAGCCTCATTCAGCATCTTCATCAGTGCCCTGGATGAAGGCTCAGAGGGCACCCTCAGCCAGTTTGCTGGTGATACTGAACTGGGAGGAGTGGCTGATCCAGCAGAAGCTGGGCTGCCATCCAGTGAGATCTGGACAGGCTGGAGGGCTGGGCAAAGGCAAACCCACTGAAGATCAACAAGGGTAAGTTCAGAGTCCTACAGCTGGGGAGAACACCAGCATGCACCAGTACAGGTTGGGGTCTCCCTGCTGGAAAGCAGCCTCATGGAGAGGGATCTTGGAGTCCTGGAAGGCAGTAAATTCTCCATGGGACAGCAGTGGGACCTTGTGGCCAGGAAGGCCAATGGCATCCTGGGGGCAGAAAGAAAAAGAAGAGTGTGGCCAGCAGGTCAAGGGAGGTTCTGCTCCCCCTCTGCTCTGCACTGTGAGACCACATCTGGAGTGTTGTGTCCAGTTCTGGTCTCCCCAGTTCAAGAGGGGTGGGGAGCTACTAGAGAGAGTTTGAGGATAGCTGCTTAACTTCAGATATAATTTAACTTGTTCTGATGTTTGCAGCTTTTCCACTCAGACTACTATGGAGAAATACCTTAAAAAAAAAAAAAGTAATTTCAGAAAGGAAGAGTAAAGAGAGTGGTCAAAATGAAAATTTTCATCACAGTATTTTGCTACTTTTTTGACTTGGCCTGTGATTGTGTAGGATGAGATTTCAGATACTCCCAATATGAGAAGGGCAACACGATCCAGTGCTCACTCACACTTCCTTATTCAGCTTGAGAGAACAGCCAGGACCTCTGCCCAGTGAGAAATCCCAAGTATGGCTATGAAACTGTATCTGCCAGGACTGCAGCTCAAGCTCAATCTGCTGCTTTTGCCTTCCTTCAGAACCTGTCTGCCAGGACCTGTCACTCCCATTGGTATTGTCAAGGCAACACAGAGGGCTGTGCTGCTCCTGGTTGTCCCATGAAGGCTGCATTCCATTGAGGGGTGCTGTTCCCTTAGGGTGCATGTTTGCCCTGAGGAGTGTCTGAGTTGCCATTTGTGGGAGCTGTTTCACTTGTGTTAAAATAAACACTGGCTCATGTGTGCAGCCAACAGCAGCTTTAATGTAGGCAAGACACCCTTTGGGAAGTCAGAGAGGGGAGAACTCAGGGTGGAGTGGAACATGCTTCTTGTAAACCCTTTTTTCCACCCTGGGAAAGGTTTTAAAGTGAAGCTGATCTCCAGGGATGCTTCAGCTTCTGCAGATGCCTGGGTCAACTTTGAAGAACCTGCATCTTCAGGGTCCCAGAGCAGTGTGAAGTTAGGGAAACTCTGAGCCTAATTCTAAAGTCATTTACCCAAGCAAAATTGGAAGTAATTCAACTGAGGTCTGTGAAGTCATCCTGGCATGAAGTATCTTGCAAGATCAGAATCAATACTTCCCTCTTGTCACTAAGGCATTTTAACTGGAGCTGCTTCTGATCAGGAGTGAAGTAAAATAAACACATGGGCAAAATTCTGCCTCAAGGAAATATCCTGAAAAACTTGGGATTTCCTCTTCTAGAGAAAAAAAAATTAATCAGAATGATCTTATTTCCAATTTAGCTCGGGGAGAGTCAGTTTCTGCATGGAGTGTTGGATCTCTCCACTGTGAGCTCCTTCTGCCTTAAGTGACATGTTGGCTAAATGCTTCCAGATCAGTCCACATGTCTGATTATTGACTGTGGAAGGGAATTGGATTTGGGAAAACATGAATATGGTTTTCTTGCAGGTCTCATTTCTTTCCAAGTGTGGAACTTGCATCCCACTTCTGTGTATAGTTCCTCTTCTGTAGAATCCAATATGACTTACAAAACCTATTTCCCCACTTCATTTGCTACTTCAAATTTCACCTACTACCATTGTTTCAACCAAGCCCCTCATCTTAAAAGATAAATTAGGTTAAGATTGAAGAAGCAACAAAGACAAAACCTACCAAATATTATAGAGGCCCCAAACTCCCTTTCTTAATGTTTTGATGTATGGCATCATCAGCCATAATGCAGAGAGCAAGCATATGTGCTGCACAAACCAATGGTAGGAGCTTAAAAGCTTTTTGAATATTCCTAGTAAATCTGGTTTAACTGGAACTGTCAGCCAAATCTGAGCTGGGGATAAGAAAACTCAGACCACCATGACTTGCTCTAAGTCAAAAAGTAAGCAGAAAGCTGGATTTGGCATCAAATCTCAGTGTTTCCAGGTCTCTGTCTGACCTCTTAACCTAAGTATAATCATAGTTGACAATGACACATCTATGTGTTTTTATTTTCTCTTAATTAGCTGTGTCCCACTTCTTGAACAACCCTTCCCTCCATCAGAACAGCTGCACAGTTTGGACAAAAAGCCACCCACAAATGTATCCCACAGGACCTGTAGTAATTAAACCCAAATAATTAAGACATTCATGAGTGGCACATGAAATCTCTGGAAACTGGCAGTCATTTTCTTTTGGTGCAGGCTCACATCCCAGAGGGCTGGAGGCCAGAACTGCTGTGTGCTTGTGTGAGTGGAGAGCTCACTGCTTTGGCTTTCCCAGGGAGGAGCAAATCAGGATGCAATGTAAGCTTTCTAAAGACCCTACTTTCATGGGTTATTAAACAAACAAACAAACCACAAAAATATTTTGAAATGGTGTTTAAACCTTTTTTTTTTTTGAGGTGAAAATTAAAAGACTGCTGTGTTAACTTGTATATCAAGCTTTCAGCAGATACCATTTCAATGCTGAGTTAGTAAGAACTGCACAACTGTATTTATACTGAAAATTGCATTTGAGTCTTCCCAAGAGCTTCAGATGCATGCCATGCTCAGTCCCACAGTGCTCTGGATACACTTGAAACTGCAGAGATGTTGTTTAATTATTCCATTTATCTTATGAAACCTTTGTGGATTCAGTGTGCTGGACATTAGCCCAGACTTTTAACATTCAGTCCAAAGCCTTACAGGGAGAGATTTGAAAAGTGCTTTTGGCCTTGACAGACTTCTTCACTTACCTGCCCATATTAGACCAAAGAAACACTGGCACAAATTCTGACTCAGGCACTGTGAAGACTCCAGATATAAGGATGTCACAGTGTAAAAAGAAAGAGGAAAAACCCTCATAATTCTCTAGGGTCCAGATATAAATCCCAGCAGATCTTGCCAGCAAACTTGAGAGCATAACTTCATGAATTATGGAATTAAAAGGCACCTTTCCTTACTGAAAGTGTCTTTCTAAGATGCAGCTTTATCCTCTCTATCAATTGAAGTCTGTAGTTCCTGCAAGTAAAAGGTTAGCTAGTAGACCTGAGGAGGGTTAATCTCAGCAACATAATGAGGCAGAGCAAGATATTTCCTTCCAAAAATTTCCTAGATTCCAACAATAAAATTCTAGTGGACAGAGCTAGTGTTGTTAATTAAAATCAGGCTATAGGAGGTGATTGGCTCATTTCCTAAAACCAGTAGGAGAGATCTACAGCAGTGATCTTATTAAAGAAGAGTGACCAAAGCTTTCCTTTGAAAAAGAGCTCTAAACCCATAACCACTCAAGTTCTATTTCCTTCAGGTCCTGAGGAAGAAGTAAGAAAAGGGAAACTGAAAACAAGTAAATAAATAAAAAGTAGTGCTGCTTATGAGTAATGCAGCAAACCACCCTAACCCTAGGTTCAGAAAGAGGCTATTTATAGAGTGCTCTGGTTGCATGCAGCACACATACAAAGATTTCTTCAGCTGGAGACAGAAATTAGATCCCTCAGGAAAGATGTGAAGCATGGAAAACACTTGTTTTTTTTTACTTGGAACCTGCTCAGTGGAGAAATCTCCTGGGCTTGCTAAAGCCTGGGTGTGAGTGCTGCCTAGTGCACCCAGAGCCAGCGGGGCTGCTGCTCTGAGGAGCCCTCGAGTGCTGCTGACATTCTGGAGTGCCATCTGCTGGCACCTTGTCTGTTATCTCCCCTGCACACAGCGGCCCTGGACCTTGCTCAGGACCTGAGCACAGCCTCTGACACTGTCCCTCTGACACTCTGCTCTCCATATGCTGATTTAATATCATACTCTAACAAGTTTGAGGTTTTGGACACTAAGGCATGATCTCTCTTCAAGAGAAAGGGAAGAAAGTGAGGTGGGTAACCACTGGTTCAGAACAGATCATGAGATTTCTATGTCTGGTATTAAAAATCTTACCTCAGCTGCTATTTCCCTGCAGGTAAGTGGAGACTTGGGTGAGCTCAGTTCTGGACTCTGCTCCTTGCAAGGCCTGGCATATTCTGTCTGAGTGCTTGAACTGGCAAGCACTCATCTCACTGAAGCCCTGTAAGCCAGGGTGGTTTGTGCTGTCCACTCTACTCTTTACCTCTCTTCATGAGAGAGCCATCAGAAGGGAACAGGCTTTGCTTGAGCCCATCCCTTGTACAGGATGGTATCTCTGCTCCATCAACGTGCATTTTTCTAGTAAGGATGATGCAGTGGAGGTGCTGACATGCAGGGACATCACTCTGCTCTCCATGCTGTGGAGCATTGGCATGGAGGCAGGGCACTTGGGTGGGGCTGGTTATGTTTCAAAAGGCTGTGGTGAGAGTCTTTGGAATCCAGTCAAAGCCTGGGAAGCCATTTCATCATCTCCCAGTGCCACTGAGCTCTCCTCTTTACAACACAATAGTCTGCTTTATCTATATGCATCAGAAAGAATCTGGGGCTGATACCGTGTAATACAACCCACACATTGCTGAGCAAAATGCCACTTTCCCTGCCTTTTCCTCTGGGGGTTTTGGCACACAGGTTTTTCTGTGGAAATGTTGTTGCATCCACCACTGTGCAGACGTGTCAATCCCTTGATGTTTACTGTCAGCCCATGTAGCTCAAGGTGTGCACATCTACCCGATATATACCCAAATACTCTGGCAGGCTCTGGCTGGGGTATGAGGCAGAGGTTATTTCGCCTGGTGTTAAGCAACAGAATGACTTTCCTCTAACCTCTTTCCGAGCTTTAATCAAAAAAGCCCTAACACCTCTACTCCTCCCCGACGTCTTCTCTCTTTTGTGATGTATAAAAGTCTTCGCTGGATGACAATTTCCCCCTGGCTTTTGTATCTCCCCTTCAGGGCTTTCCCCTCCCTTCGGGTTGGGGCGGGGCAGGGCAGAGGACACAGGAGAAAATGGCAGGTCAAAGAGGAGCTGGGGTCGCCTCAGGTGCTGGAGCCTCTTCACACAGCAGCTCTCAGGGTGGGGTGGCCTCTAGCTGAGGCGGGAAGGGACAGGGGGCCACAGCCCTAAGGTGGCTTCCAGCAGAGGTGGGAAGGGACAGGGGGCCACAGCCCTAAGGTGGCCTCTAGCTGAGGCGGGAAGGGACAGGGGGCCACAGCCGTAAGGTGGCTTCCAGCAGAGGCGGGAAGGGACAGGGGGCCACAGCCCTAAGGTGGCCTCTAGCTGAGGCGGGAAGAGACAGGGTGGGATGTCGCGTCTCTCTGCCCCCTCAGCGCTGTGAGGGGCAGGTCTGTGATGAGTCCCCGAGGCAGTGGGGCTGGCTCCTCGCTGGCAGTTCCAGCTCTTGTTGAAGGAGCTCTGAAAGCAGGCAGACCTGTCTCCTGCTCCTCCACTCCCCACCATTGTGAAGAAATGGGAGGAAATCCTTCCCGCTGGCTTCAGGGAGGCTGTGCTCTCAAAATGGCTGCCATTGAGCAGGGCTGGTTTGGGTCCAACAGCTCAGATGTACCAGCCTGACAGTATCAGGGTCGATTTCTGAATTGTTAAAATGCTATACTGAGATTTTTGTGCTGTTAAGACTTTTAAAAGGCTGCTGGGGCAGAGCTGATTTACTTGCTGGCGTTTTTGTAGCAGATTCCTTTGCTCCAAACTGGGCACAAGATGAACTGAGGCTATTATGAAGGCATCTCATCCGTAACTTTATTTTTTATATAATTTAACAGGATAAAGAGCTTGAATAAACAGCAGCACACTGCTCAGTAAAGTTACTGCAAGGGAAATGGTGATGCTGTCCTGTTTGATTGCTTATTATTCACAGTAGAGCAAATGCAGGCCCCTAAGGAAAGAGCACAGCAGCTACCAAGCTGGCAAAACATAGGTGGTTTAAATAAAGGAAAAACATGACATCATCTCAGTCATTTATTGCTGCCTACCATGTGAAAGTGGGATATTTAGTGTTCATTTCTGTCACAAATCCTTACCGAATGCACCAGCAGAGCAGTTTTGGTCTCTGCTTGGAATTCCTGTGGGAAGGACTTTTATTTTCCCCTGCTCTGTGACTTGTTCTGTTACTTTTAGGCCAGAGCAGTTTCTTGCACACTCGTTAAGTTATACCAGAATGTGAAAGTAAGAGTGTTTATCTGAGCTCAGCTGTGCAGCCCTGAGGGAACATAGCTGGCAGCTTCACTAGACCACAAAACGTGGCAGAGAATAGAATATTCCATGCAGAGTATTAGAAAACAATATAGAATGCATGCTATAGAATAATGACTAACCTGTGAGTTTAGCCAGACTTGTTTGGTAGGTGCTATTCTGCTTTTCCTTCTGTGGAAGGAACCCTTGGCACAGCCAACTGGGTTAGGATAGCATGTAACCAGAGAGATAATGTGGTGTCACTTGCAACCTTCCAACCCCATGTGGTTTTTTATTGTCCCTCTGCAGCTCTGAAGCATGGCATTGTTACCCTGGATGCTGTGGGTCATCAGAGGGGAACCACATCTCATCTAATTATCAGCACAAACAGCATCAAGACATTGATCTCTCTAATATGTAAACAGTAAATAACATGAAAGAAACAGGGAAGCAACGTGAGTTACTTTAGTAAAGGCAATGTCCTGTAACACTCTCTGTAAATAGTATCTGAATAATTATTTGTGGTGTTTTATGTGTTTTTTGGTGGGTTTTTTTTCTGTGTCTCTGTTGTGGGTGCATCTCCAAAGTCTGCCTGTTGTTTTGTGGTTGGGATTTTCTTCATGAGCTTTTTTCCTCTGGACCATCACAGATCTCAAGATACCCAGTTCACACCTGTTCCCTAGCCATTTTTTAAGAGCACAGGTTGGTATTGTTTTCCCTGTCTCTGAGTTCATTACTTAAGCAATTAGCCTGCTTTGTTCCAGGAAGAGCCTAGATCTTCAGGAAGTCACTGGCACTTCCACTAAACTGCAATGACAAACATAAAAGCAGATAAACTCACTCACAGTTGCATTGGTAAGTTTTCTGTCAAATGATTCTCCAAGTTGTTTGGGGATTTCTTTTTAGTCTGATGGTGGATGATGTTATGAGATGCACATTTTCCACAGTATCTCTGAAAGTACTCCTCGAAGAAGCAATTGGGCTGATTTTTCTGTTGCACTGCTTTTTTTTGCTCTGTATGTACTTACCTTCTGAGGAGTTCATTAGTGATACTCCTGCAGCAGAACGTTGTCACAGATGCACAGAAGAACTCGTGCCTGATGGAAGGTCACAAAACAACTGAAAGTTTCTATTAGATTTGCTGGATAGATACAGAAACCTTCATAAATGCTGTGTTTTGTGCCTAGAGACTGTATAGANAAAAGCAGATAAACTCACTCACAGTTGCATTGGTAAGTTTTCTGTCAAATGATTCTCCAAGTTGTTTGGGGATTTCTTTTTAGTCTGATGGTGGATGATGTTATGAGATGCACATTTTCCACAGTATCTCTGAAAGTACTCCTCGAAGAAGCAATTGGGCTGATTTTTCTGTTGCACTGCTTTTTTTTGCTCTGTATGTACTTACCTTCTGAGGAGTTCATTAGTGATACTCCTGCAGCAGAACGTTGTCACAGATGCACAGAAGAACTCGTGCCTGATGGAAGGTCACAAAACAACTGAAAGTTTCTATTAGATTTGCTGGATAGATACAGAAACCTTCATAAATGCTGTGTTTTGTGCCTAGAGACTGTATAGAACTTACCCAACATCTTTTTTTTTTAATTCCTACAGTTCATTAATGTGTATGATTGGGGTTAGATAGATCCTCTGTATAGTGCTGTACAATCCAGGCTGAAGAAATGGCTCTATGATTATTTCAGCTGTCTGGGGATGGCCTTAAATAAATAATTTCTTAGAGTATTATTTCTTGCTTCTGCAGATTAAAGAGCATGCCCTTGCAAGACACTGGAGCTACAGAAGAGTCTTTCAGTGTTCAGCCTTGGAGTGAAGCAGAATGTAAAAGGTGAGTGTAAAAAAACCAGAGGTACCTGTAGAAAATGTAGGAAATTGAACCCAGATGGGTGTAAACAAGTTTGAATTCCTCAGGTCAGCACAAAAGAGAACACAGACCACTTTCAATGATGTACAGTGTCTCTGCTCCAGCTGTTTATTTGGGAAACAGCAGAAAGCACAAACTTGCTGCATGATAGAGATGCTTTGTGGACATGCTCAGCACAGTTCACCTTATGCCTTGACATTTTCTGCCTGGGGAGAGCTGTGGAAGAAGTGGGCTCCATTCTAACTACCCTTGTATTCCAGTCCTGGAGGAGGCTGGAAGTGAATGTAAAGCTGAAGTGGATGTAAAGCTGATTTTAGGACTGGAAACCTGTACTTGGCTCTCTGCCATCTCCATCCCCTTGCTCTTCCTGGTAAAGCAAGTGGAGGCAGCAAGTTCACAGCAACAAACATCAAACTGTTGGGTTCACATCAGTTGTGCCAAGCTACTACTAACTTCTTCAGGCTTTAGAAGCAGCAGTATGTCAGACACACTTTGTTCCCTCTTGATTTACCTTCCCAGTTACCTCCTCTGTGCTTTTTTCCTTCTGTAGCACTTCCTGATAGCAAAGCAGAACTGAAGAATAGCAGGAGAATACTTTGCCTGTTACCACTACTAGCATTTCCTTGCTATCCCTAAGCCTCTGCTTGGTTCTTTCATTTGTAACTGAAACAGTGTTTGGAGCAGAATCTCAAGATGTGGTTAGGCAGAACCAACCATAATGTGAGATTTTGATTTCTGAACTGGTGCCTGGAGTCACCCCTGCAACGAGCAATGGAGTAGAGTTAGTAACTAAAAACTCATCAGAAACCATATTTAAAACCTCAAGCCATCCACATTCAGTTAGCTTTCATCTTCCAGGATCTGATACTTCTGTGTGCTCCCAAGTTCTGACCAGGAGGTACAGAGACATACTCTGGCATTGTTAATCTAAAAAACCCACCAGGAATCTGGGGAGATGTGAGGAGGGAGATTGAGGCCTTCTCTTAAGTTTCAGCCTTTATACTAACTGCTGCTGAACCTCTGCTTGGGAGTTTCTCAGTGATGCATCAAGCAGGAGTGGGAATATGAGCCAGCTCTCAAGGGAAACAGCAAAAATGGATAGGAAAACATGGATAGGAAGGCAGCTTTCATCCTTTTAAAAGGGAATGAGTCTTGTGTTCTGTATCCTCTGGGGTTGGCAAGTCACAGGCAGAGACCATATTCTCTGATGTCATTAAAGCATTGCCAGAATGTTCCTGTCTCTCAGCTCACTGTGATTTAAAGAGCTAGTGATGTCAGAGAGCTGGGATTCCAAACAGAACTGTTGATCTTCAGAGTGAGAAGCTGCATGGGTTAGCTTTTACCTTAGAAGACATTGTCCAGCCTTTCTTACATGAAGGATATATAATATTTGACTTGGGCTAATTATGCTGCCTCATGGATTAATACCACTGTGCCTGTCTCAGTCCATTCTGGAAAGGCTATCCCTGCAGCTCACAGCTATTTATATCTGCCAGTGTCAGTATCTGAAGGGAGCTGATCCAAAGCCTGGAGAGGGGCTGTTTCCAAAGGCCTGCAGTGGAAGGCCAAGGGGCAATGGTTGAAATGAGAAAGGAGCAGACTGAGGTGAGAACTAAGGCAGAAGTTGTTTCCCAGCAGAGGGGTGGCCACTGGCCCAGGGTGCCCAGGGAGGTGGTGGAGGCCCCATCCCTGCAGACATCCCAGGTGGGGTTGAGGAGGCTCTGAGCACCCTGCTCTAGCTGAGATGTCCCTGCTCCCAGCAGGGGTTGGATGGATGAGCTCTGCAGGCTCCTTCCCACCCACACATTGCCAGGATTCTGTGATCAAGCAGGTACATGTTCCCAGAAGAAATGATGACTTTAACTTTGCTNACCTTAGAAGACATTGTCCAGCCTTTCTTACATGAAGGATATATAATATTTGACTTGGGCTAATTATGCTGCCTCATGGATTAATACCACTGTGCCTGTCTCAGTCCATTCTGGAAAGGCTATCCCTGCAGCTCACAGCTATTTATATCTGCCAGTGTCAGTATCTGAAGGGAGCTGATCCAAAGCCTGGAGAGGGGCTGTTTCCAAAGGCCTGCAGTGGAAGGCCAAGGGGCAATGGTTGAAATGAGAAAGGAGCAGACTGAGGTGAGAACTAAGGCAGAAGTTGTTTCCCAGCAGAGGGGTGGCCACTGGCCCAGGGTGCCCAGGGAGGTGGTGGAGGCCCCATCCCTGCAGACATCCCAGGTGGGGTTGAGGAGGCTCTGAGCACCCTGCTCTAGCTGAGATGTCCCTGCTCCCAGCAGGGGTTGGATGGATGAGCTCTGCAGGCTCCTTCCCACCCACACATTGCCAGGATTCTGTGATCAAGCAGGTACATGTTCCCAGAAGAAATGATGACTTTAACTTTGCTGATACAGAAGCTTTAAAAAAAAAAGGTTCACAACACAGAGGTATCTTGAATAAAGTTTGAAATGTTTTCCATTCTTGCATTTTCCCTGAAGAAGATGCAGGAAGTTGCATGTCATGAGAAGATTTGAAGTCTTATAGAATCTGCCAGAATTTGCCCTGGGTTGGTTTGTTTTTTTCAGCTTTGGAAAGAGGATTTTTTCCAAGTCATGTTGTGTTTACTGTATCCACAGCATTCAGCAATGGATTAGCTTTGTGTCCAGGAATGCAATAAGAAATGTTTATCATTCTGGTGCAATAACTTCCTTCCCTAGAAGTGAGTCTTCCATATGCTTTGACATTTTCATTCCTGAACTGCTGTTGTAATCATGCAAAAAAAACCCCAAACCTGAACAGGATTGAGAACTCAGATAGCAATTGGTGCTCCAGAGTAACTCAGGGCATCAGGAAGCAAAGAAACACTCTGGGAGGGGTTAGAAAACAATCATGGTATTGAGGAGGATGGTTGACAAAAATGCTTTTCATATCTTTGCAACACTGTGTTTATCATCTGAAGTGTGATATATTTATATCTAGGGATATGGGCTTATGTTGTTAGCACTGACCCCACAGTGCTTTGTTGAGAAGCTGGAGAGAGGAGAGGATGAAGGATACTTAGGAATATATAAAAACATTTTGTTCAATCTCAGATTATTTTAGATTCTCTGTTCCATTAACCTCCAGTATGGAGCACTCATTTTGAAACAAGAAATATCAAAGCATTTTATTTCAATATTATTAACCTGATACCTGAGACCCCTCCCTGCATTTGCAGAGCAAACAGCTCTAGTGATTGATTTGTATGTTTATTTAGTGTTACTAATTACCAATCTTTAGTCAGTAGTACACCAACAGGTCAAACACTGAAGGCACAATGAGTCATTCCCCAGCATTAAATGAGGGGCCTTCATCCCAAAATCTTTGACTGAAGCAAATAAGTGAACAAAATAAGTGTGTATCTCAACATGGCTGTTAAAATAGATGCCTGTGGTGTGATTGGGCTGGAAGGATGAAAATTCTCTGGGCTTTTGGACTAGAACATACATTACCTGATAAGGTTTTATTGTAAGGGCTTTGATTTTACCCAAATTGACAGCAACTTGGAATGACTTCTTTCCTCAGCATGTTCTTTTTATGGAGGTTTACCAACAGTAAATTCAAAAACTGGACAAATGAAACTTGTCAGTGTGCCTGTAGTGTAAGTCTTCCTCTGTGCCCAACCCCCAAACTGCTATTAGCCTGCTGTTAGCACATCCAGAAAGTGTTAGCTGCTCAGTTTAGGTTGTGATAGCTGGTGTGGTTACCTTGGGAGGCTCCCAGGTTTAGTACATAAGGTGCCAGCAAACATGACTGCTCTGTCAGAGACAACAGGCCTATCAGAGTGGCCTCCTACCTCTAAAGAATGAGTGGATGTGTCTAGGAAAAGAAGGATACAATGTATTTACACCTGTTTTCTCCTCATAGTGTCTTCCCTTCAGCTTTTCTCCAGTTAATTTGGATACAGGTTCACTGGACAACCTGCCAGGTGCTCCCTTTAATCCATGCTATGTCTGCTACTACAATGGTTGAAGCTCTCTATTGCAGCATAGAATGGTTTGGGTTGGAAGGGGCCTTTAGAAGTCATCTAGTCCAACTCATCTGGTGGGTCCAGATGAAACTTATGAGGTTCAACAGGGCCAAGTGCAGGGTCCTGCACCTGAGCCAGGGTAACCAGCAGCATCAGTATAGGCTGGGAGAGGACATACTGGGAAGCAGTCCTGTGGAAAGGGTCTTGGGGGTGCTGGTGAATGAAAAGCTGGACATGAGCCATCCTGGGATACATCAGAAGTGTGGCCAGCAGCTGGAGAGAGGTGGCCCTGCCCCTCTGCTCTGCCCTGGTGAGACTTCACCTGGAGCTCTGTGTTCAGCTCTGCAGCCCCCTGCACCAGAAGGACAGGGACCTGTTGGAGTGTGTCCAGAGGAGAGTCACCAAAATGAGAGAGTTGGGGCTGGAGAAGGCTCTGGGGGGGACCTTATTTGACCTTCCAGTACCTGAAGGGGCTACCATTTTAGGGTTTGTAATGACAGGACAAGGAGTAAGGGCTTTGAGCTGGGAAAGGATAGATTTGGGTTGGATATTAGAAAAAAGTTCATCAGTGTGAGGGTGGTAGATCACTGGAGTGTGCTGCTCAGGGGGTGGAGGAGGCCCCATCCCTGGAGTCATTCAAGGTGAGGCTTGAGGAGGCTCTGAGCAGCCTGACCTAGGTGGAGATGTCCCTGCATGTGTAGGGAAGTTGGATTTGGATACCTCTGGAGGTTCCTTCCAGCCTAAGAAAGTCTGTGATTCTCTGATGCCATGGTATCTGAAATCAGATTCTCAATCAGGGTTTGTTTCCTTGCAAAATGAGACTGAAAAACAGCAAGGTGGTCCTCATGGTTCTCACTCAAGTGGGTTAGCACTGCATGAAGGGAATCCTGCTTCTATTTTAGATAGATGCTATTGTAATAATTGCTCTGAACTTCCTAATGTTGTCTGCTTTCAACTCAGGAGGCCTGTTGTGAAAATACCTCAGGTCTGCTACCTTATTCCACAGGCAAAGCTTCCTGTGTGTCAGGAATTCCAGATGATCTCTTATTTAACAGCTATTAGAATATGTTGGAATCTGAATGCTCAAGAAGAATTTACACTTGCTCAGTCTCCTGCTTTCTCACTCTTTATATTTTGGTGCTGCTTAAACCAGTAATCCTCTAGCACCTAATTATGAATGTTTAAGGAGAGGCTGATGGTGTTTTCCCTACAGTGGGCCAAAGTGATGTCTGTCATCTTCTTGCACCAACTGTGAGGCTGAGCCACAGTGAAGCAATGTTGTTGAGACTTGAGTCTCTCCTTTTCCTGGTGCTCACTTGGAGTTGTCAAATTTATCCTGGCCCATCATCTTAAATTCTTTCCCATGAAATGTGACAACATAGCTTAAAAATGTCAAAGGTCACAGCTTTTTTTTAAGAGTATCTGTTACCATCTCTTAGCAGGCTATTAAAAAAATGAGTGTCAGCCTTGAAAATAGAGACCAGGGGAGCACCTGGATAATGAAAAGCAATCTTCTTTTAAAACAAACAAATAAACACCAAAACACCAATGTTTCTGTGATCCAGGCTAGGGTGGGAGAGGAAGTAAAAATGCACATTTTCCTTCTCCATTTTTTGCTTTTAGCAAGAGAGATTTGTCTGTCTGCCACCACGGCCACAAATGGAAATAAAGGGGTTAGGGAGACATATCCCATTGCAGAAAATGAGTGTTCTTGCTGCACTTAGCCCTGTACACAGACAGAATCTTGGGAGAGGGTCGTGCCAAGTCTGGCTTCTCACCCAATGGGCTGTGTATCACTACAGCACCACATGTCCATGCCAGTCTTTCAAAGCCTTGGCAGTTAAATCAAGTGATTTGATTCTCACACATTACCAAGAAGCTTAACCCCATGCCATTCATGATTACAAATATATTCAGGAACTTTCTGCTGTAGGAAGACTTGAGGAGGAATATCTGTCTGTTGGGTTTCACAGTGATCAATTCTGCTAATCATGGGCTATTATTGGGCTTCAAGCAGTGAATGAAAGAATGCCCTATAATGAATAAAAATTTAGTTGGAAAGAATTCATTTGTTCTTACATGGGTTTGCTGTCATCTCCTGAAATGTTATTAATTTCCTTTTGGAAATGGTTACAAAACTCAAAGCTTGATATCCTTTCCAGCCATTTGGTTTAAATAAACATCTGTATTGATTTACAGAGATGCTGGGCCTTGTGCCAGGTTGGTTTTTTTTCATGCTGCTGCTAAGGATCCCTGACACAGTGTGCCCTTGATTAAGCTGCATCTTGTCTGCCACATCCTACTGTATTCAGTTTCTTTCTGGTTTTTTTTCCTCCATGGGAAAGCACACTGGCCATTAAGCAGTGTAAGGATTTATGGTATGAAAGTTGGAAGTAGCCAGCTAGCTCTAGGCTTGATTCTTCTCATCCCAAACCCACGTGTTTCCCAGCCTCTCTGGGGATCCCAGCATTTCCTCCTAAGCTGCTTTAAACATGATTCTGCTTCTCCATCTCTGCTTTTGATATTTGAAACAGAAAATGCCTAAAAAAATGGCTTTCTTGGAGAAATTTCCTTCAAGAGACTAGACTAAAGCAGAAAATAGAATGAGGATGCAAGGCACTGACTACTGAAGGTGTAATATCTCTGTTCTTAAGCAGGCTGCTTCACCTCTGGGAGCAGCAGAGCTGTAAAATCCCCTGGAGGAGCTGGCTAAATTTATCAGCTGGGGTCTTGAGCTAGCTTTGTACTGCCAGTGCTACCAAGCTAGCTGAGATGTGTTTGTGGGAACTGATGTCATAGGAATGATGTATCCCAGAGAGGCAGTGTCCTCTCAGTGCCATCCAACAAGGCATCCCAGGAAACAGCTCAATAATTGCTGAGGCCTCTCAGAGCTTCCAGACACTGTCAGTGAGTGAACAAGCTGTCTGCCTTTGGACTGAGGTGCACATCAGAAAGGGCAGGGATACAGGAGCTGCTGGAGAAGATCTAGAATTCAATTCCTTCTCTTGTTGTGAGTCAGAATGTCTAAGAGCAGAAAGCATCTGTTGAGTCCAGTGGCAAGTGCAGGAAACAAGGAACCTGACATGAGATAAAAGCTGTGATGCAAACATGATCTGAAAGAAGCACTTCAGTAAATTCAGATGGGCATATAAACAGGTAGGAAAGAACAACTTGGGAATCTTTATTCTAGTACTTTATGCTCAGCAATCAGCATTTATCTCAGATTGCTGGGTTTTGTACTTGACTGATAATGCCCTTGGAACTTGCTTTGCCTTGTTCTTCTGGACTTTGACCTTATCAGACACTTCAGGTAGGCAGGCCTGGCCCGTGCAGAACTTTGCAGCACCTCCAGAAGCAACAGGGTCTCCAGCAGCAGCTCCCTTTGGAAGTTCTGAGCCAGAAGTTGATTTTTGTAGGCAGACTATGGGATTTGCTGCTCTGGCAGTGGAACCTGAAATTCAGCGGGCATGGTTATCTGTTTTTAAATTCCTTCCGACACCAAACTGTGACAGAAAAGAGAATTGCTCTGGGAGCTTTGCTAGTTTTCATGGCTCTGGGTTAGCATTCTTTGACTTTCTGGTTCTTGGGTCATTGCAAATGTATCCATACTTGGGAAGAGAGCAGGATGTGCCAAAGCAGTGACACAAACCTCCTCATGCTACTCTTGGTTTTTATATAGTTCATCTCTGCTAGTTTTATTCTAGAAAACAGGATAGGCTTAGGAAGAGCATGGAACAAGTCCTAGGCTGTGGGCTTTCTGATTGCCTTCTTTTGCTAGAAACCCCAATAAGAAGAGCAGTCAAATCCCACAGGCAGAAGCTTCCCCATGATCCCTTTGTCCTGTAATTAGTGAACTTTGCAGCTTTAGGTGTCCAATACAGCATGTCTGTACTTTAGGCTACTTTAGGCTTCTTTATATACTTTATATTTACTTTAGGCATTCTTTATTGCCAGTTCATATTCTGGATTTCATCTGGAATAATCTTCTCTAGGTGATGTAAATATTTTATTTCCAAGGTGAGTTCTATGACTATTTGCTAATTGTGCTTCTAAAGGCCCCTCCCATTTTTAAAGAGGCTCTGTCCTTGTGTTAATAAAGGCATACAAATGTCTCAGCAGGATTGCAAATCCCCCAACAGCTTGCTTTTATCCTTACTGTTTGTGGAAGAAAAGGAGGAAATTCCTCTCAAAAGTTAATAACATTCCCTGCTTTTCCTAGACTCCTTTGCCTAGGAATGCTTTTCTGGTCAGCAACTGCAGTTTGCTGTAATGATGGTGGCAGAGTGGCCACACTCTTCCAAATGGAGCCTAATTTCCTCTCCCTAGTAGTGGATGCCTAAGATAAAATGCAAGAACACAGTTGTAGAGGTCCTGCCCCAGGTATTTATTTCTCCAAGAATCTCTGGTATATGGATCATCTTAATCAAAGACTGTGCTTTTGTGTTCAGGAATGGATTGATTTTTATTTTTTTTTTCTATGAGTTTGGATAGTTTCCTTTGAACCCTTAAAGGTTTACTCTCCAGACTGTGTGGAAATGAGTCCTGAGTGGCTGGCACCACTGCAGGGATGCATCAGAGTCACAGAACCTCTCTGCCCTCCCTGGAGTGGACAAGACAAGCTGTGTGATGTGACATCACATACACTATGTGGCACACTCAGCTGGGCCTGCCCAGCATGCTGCCAAAGCCTAGAAAGCCACAGTGCCACCAACTTGTTTGGGAAACAACAGAAAAAAACATCTCACACACCACACCCACTGGCACTGTGGTGAAAAGGAGTCTGAATTTCACCTGCTTTTCTGTACTGGAGAGTGGTCTTCATTTTGTCTGATAAGTCTCTCAATTAAGTGAATTATGTTTGGGGTTTTTTTATTCAAGTTATTTTGCAGACTTTCTTCTCCTGTCTACTGCCAGTGGGCTGGGGAATATGGGATAAAAACCAGTGGTGGAAAAGTGTAAGTGATAGAAAAGTGATATGTTTCTGAACTTGTTTGTTTGCTTAGGGGTTTTTTTCAGTGATATTTCCATTCCTTGGGGTTTTTTTTTCTTCCAGAAGTAAATTGTAATAATTTTTTTTTCTGTCTGCCTCTCTGGTGCTGTTATCCCTAAAGCCACCTATAAATTCCATTTTGGAATGGAGTCTGAATACTAAGGAGTTCTTCCATGTGCAGGTATGGGATTTTTTTAGTGCAGAAGTTGCACTTTTACCTGAGCTTTGCCGTGGGCTCTGTATGCTATAAACTATCTGAAACAGATCAGAATCTTGATAATTGGTTCCAAAAAATCCAGGTTTTGTAGTTTATGTCTCCAAGGAATAATGACAGCATAACAGAAAATTATACCAAAAGATAAGTGATTACACTCAAAGCCATAAATAGCTTGTGAGTTAACTTAAATACCCCAAAGGGAGTAAGTAAAGTGTTTTTTTTCCTCCAAGTGAATCAACTTTGTTCAGTTTCAATTCTATCAACTTTAACAGAAGCTTCTGTCAGAGTCATTTGAATTTCATATACAAAACTGCTTCAGTTCCCTCCCTCTCTTCTGACCCTGTGCATGAAGCAACAGGAGGAAACCTGAATTGCTCTCTATGGTCTTGAGTCCCCTACACTTGTGTTCTGGGCCTTATTCCATGTCTCCAAGGCTTCAAAATGGAGAACAGCACAATTAAGCAGTCTGCTGCTGCAGATAGATTTTATTTGTGAAACTCTTTCAGCTTTTGGGCAAGTTGAGCATGAAATCTAGACAGCAAACATAGCAAAACTGTGGCTGTAGGAAGGTGATTGTATAGGTGTCATTTTTACCTTCTGCTTTGCTTGTCCATCTCAGAAGGAAGATAACAGTTCTCATGTGTATGTTACCTGTTTCTAAAGGAGTTTCCTTGCTTATCTGCTAAAAAGCACATTCCTTAGGGAACAGCAAGGGCCCACATGGAGCTGTTTGACATCTTTGGCCCCCTGTGATATGTTACAGAGCAAGCTGAGTTCATTCCAGAGTTTATGTTTTGATCCTCTGATCCTTTAGGTCAGCACTGAGTGGAGGGGATTAAGGGATTGGTTTTGGCAGTCTTTAGGAGGGGTCTACTACTGGGGGTAGCCTTGAATAGAATGTCTGTCATTCCCAGTGCCTGCTGTGGGTAATTCATAGGATCACTGTATCAAGGCTGGGATTGCTAGAGTCTTAAGCCAGAAAGAGCAACATATATTTCTCTTGCTGTGACATTTCTCCAGGAGATGCTGCCTTACAGCATTTTGACTTAAGATACCTGGATTCCTAGGGAATTGGAACATTTGCTGCATTTTTTCCCAAGTTTCTCCTAACATCTAAACTTTTAGATGGGGGCCTGGACTAAGTAAATTGGCCAAAGCACTTGAGAATAACTCAGGACCAATTTGCAGTGGGAATAACTCCAGTTTCTTCTATGTGCATGTATTAAAGGAAACCAGCTGCTCCAAAATCCCCTTCTGTAGTGAATGGCTCCACGGGCAGTCTGCTAAGGAGGCAGTAGCTGGAGGTAGGAAAACTGACTGGGAAAAAAGCAGTACTTGAAAAAATGAAGGACTGATGTGATTTCATTTTTTTTCATTCCCCTATGTCCACCCCAATCAATGTTTTCACCCTAGCATCTGAAAAATCATCCTTTTGGCTTCTGCAGCCTTCTTTGCCAGACTGTTAAAGGGAAGCTGGGACCATCCTTGCACAAATTCACCAGCAGGGTAACATGGGTATGGCCTGTTCTGCTCATGAGCCATTGAATTAGACCCTTTGGCTCTATTGTTGTTGATCTCATGTGCTTGGTTGATTATGCTCCACAGCTTTTAATCTTTTCCCATTTTTTATAGACCTAAAGACAGTAATAGCAATGGTTGGGAAATGGAGCCAGCAGCAAACACAAATCTGAATTTCCCATGTCTTTTTTCCTTGGCATGTCATTACTGAGGGCTCTGAAACTTCTGTTTCATGTCACATCCAACCTCTCTTGTGGTATAAGCTGCCTACTATTTTCTTCAGGTGCTGCTAACTCCCATCTTTTAGCTGAAGTGCACAGTGAGTAACTAACTAAAATTCCTCTGCAGTTTCAGGTGAATATATTCTTCATTTATTGAGTTAAGTTGTACATTCCATGAATTACTAAATGGCAAATGCTGACTCTGCTCTGTTTTGGATGAGCAAACCTTCCCGAGAAGGAGGAGAGGGGGGATGTTTGTCCCTATAAATTCAGTTTATAGTGCTGTTCTCTATAGATCTTTATACATTGCAATGAGAAATAAATACACTGGGCAGCATCTAGTTCAGATCTGTTATGAGGTGAAAAAGCCACTGAACTCACAGTCTTGGCAGAATTTTTCCTACAGCCACTCTGTGCTGAGCTTTGTATTGTCCTTACCAAAAAAAAAAAAACAAACCCAAAACAAAACTCTTCTCTCTGAAAACCCAACCAACAAAAGTATAAAGGAAAGAGGAAAGGTTATTTTTCCAGTATCACATGATGTTCTCTATCTGGTTGGAGCCTTCAGCTAACTAAGGAACCATGAAAGCAAGGTAGGGGGTGAACAGGGAGTGATGCTGTAGCAACCAGATCACTATTTCATGTTCAGGAGACCCAAGTATAAGTTCCCTTCTCTCAGGAGAATTTCTGCAGTAGCTAAGTGGTTTTGCTTTCCTGTGCCTCAGCCCTACAAGAGCTGTAGAGAATACCAGCTCAGGCTGGTTTCATGGGTGGGAATCCCTGCAGCCTTGGTGCTACTCTGCTTTTCCTGAGGATGTTGGACTAGAAAATGCTACCACAGACCTCACTCCATTCTCATTTTTCTGGTCACAGACCCGAGCCAGTGTGGTGGTTCTTTTTCAAAGGGCTGCTGAAAGAGTCAGTCTTTTGGGCAGAGTGGGAGGGGGGTTTGGATTTTTCCTCCCTAGTTCTCCTCCTCCACAAAAAATGCTGAAGATTATTTGCATGTGTGTGCACAGTGGGAGAAGATGACCAGCTGAGATCCAAACACAAATCAAACAGAACTTGCAAAGTTCAAAGCTGACACAGTCCGAGTTCTGCCATTAGGAAAAGAAAAAAACAAAACAAACCAAAAGTTTCTCTACTTTTCCTTCATTAAAAAAAAAATCACTCATCTTCCTTCCCAATATTTAATTCAACACCCTGATTTTGGGAGAAGGAAGAGAGATGTTTCTGTTTCCAAAGCCTGGTTTTAATCAGCAGCTGAATTTTGAGACAACCTCTGAACATTCAGCACTTGTGGTCATTTTTCCCCACTCAAAAAAACAGTGGTTTTTGCAGACATTCCATAAACATAGGAAGCTTTGGCTGCGTCCCTAACAGATAGGGAGGCAGAAAGGCAAAATAGACACAATACAAAGGCAAAAGCTAAACTTGCCTTGCTGGCTCAGAGGAATGTAGTCCAAAAGTCTGTCCCTATAGCCAGAGACAGATCTCAGAAAATACCCCACATCTGTTATGTGCAGTTCTGACATAACCTGCCTTTCTGATTAGAAAATATTTTAGGAAGTAGTTTTTATTATGCTAATAAAACTTATTCTATAAGAAATTAATTCAATATTTTTAAAATAAATTTTTGTACTGGTGCTAAGCTGTGCTGTGGAAATTGCCAGAAAAAAAATAGGATATATCCCTGACAAAAAGTGTATTGGAAGATGGCAGTATACTATATTTTTTAATTGATTAAATTTTTACACCAGTGTGGCAGCTCAGAACCAGAGGCACAAAGCAGGTAAGATGGCAAAGGCACCAACTGAGAAAATTTGACAAGCTCTGGCTTAAAATGAGCTTCCTTCCTTCTGATCCCTGCAATGTTACATGAGATTTTATCAAAACTTCTCTTTACAGTAAGAAAATTATGTTATGGTTTTAGAATCCAGTATTTATTTAGGGAGGAAAAAAAAACCCAACACAGCAAAACCAACAACCAACCTTCTTCCAGAACAGTTTGGTCACAATTCTTGAGAGCTTCAGGTCTTCAAGCTTTGAAAACCAGTTGTTAGGCAAAGTCAACTCTGTGCAGGAAGAAGTGAAATTTGAAGTCATAAAAATGTTCAAAATGCTAAAAAGAAACACAAAGAGCTTCTTCTCAACAACAAGATCCTACAGTAATAATGAGAATTAATTCACCTCAGATAGGAGGCAGAAGGATCCTGATGGTTTCATTCCTTTCACTAACATTAAATATCTCATACATAGCACTTTGGACCAAGTTCTATTTGATTATGACTATTTTTAACACATGGTGCAGAATGATACTATATTTATTATATGAATTTTATTCTCTTCCATGTCTGTAGAGCACTCCACAGCCAGAATGAGGTGGGTTTACATCCTGAAGCTGTATTTTGCAGAACAGAGGAGGTCCTGTAGATAATCTGTTTAATTAAACAATGGTCATTGTTTTCTTGCAGAAGCCCTGTATTAGCACCACCAAGAAGCTGCTGCTGCTGTTGAGCAGAGGAATATCAGGCAGAGATACTAAGCAGAGTTTAGTTCTGGCAGTGCTGTTTGTACTAATTAGCCTTAATTAGCCTGTGTACCTTTGTGTTCTAACTCCTTTGCACTTGCTTGGGGACTTTTTAAAGGCTCTTATTATACAATACAGACATGCCCAAAGGATCTGCAGAGTGAACCTGGTCATAAATGATGCTGAGGGAAGGGGAAAAAATTAATAATAAAAATAACAATACCAGTAAGTTTAAATTATATCACAGAATCACAGTGTGTCAGGGGTTGGAAGGGACCTCAAAAGTTCACCTGGTCCAACCCCCCTGCCTGGGCAGGGTCACCTAGATCAGGTCACACAGGAATGTGTCCAGGTGGGTTTGGAATGTCTCCAGAGGAGATTCCACAACCCCCCTGGGCAGCCCCTGCCAGGCTCTGCCACCCTCACAGTGAAGAAGTTTTTTCTCATCTTTCTGTGGACCCTCCCATGTTCCAGCTGCACCCACTGCCCCGTGTCCTGTCACTGGGTGTCCCTGAGCAGAGCCTGGCTCCAAACTCCTGACACTTGGCCTTTCATATTCATGAACATTCATCAGCTCACCCCTCGGTCTCCTCCCAGCTGCAGAGCCCTAGACTTCTTTCTTGAACTGGGGAGCCCAGCACTGGACACAACACTCCAGATGTGGCCTCAGCAGGGCAGAGCAGAGGGCAGGAGAACCTCTCTTGACCTACTGACCACCCCCTTCTGATCCCCCCCAGGATGCCACTGGCCTTCCTGGCCAGCAGGGCCCACTGCTGGAGTAGAAATGCATGTGTAGCCTGGCATAGGACAGAAACTGGCACCCTTATCATGCTTGACAGCAAACTCATTTGGAAAGTGTGAACAAGAAGGGCTCTTGTGAGATACTCAATGTGCTTTTCTAATGTGAGCAGTTGTGCAGAACAGAATAGAATTAATACTCTGCTTTTGCAAGGAAAAGAACATGAAACAATTCTATTTTGTGCAACAGCCCTGACAGCAGCATTGCAGATTGTTTTTCTAATGCAAGTTTAGGTTTCGTTGCTCAGCATGAACCCCAGCTTCTGCTGCAGGATTTATTTCAGCAAGTCATCAGGTCTTAAAATACAACTTACCTGTTATACACTCAAATTCAAATATATTAGTAAAATGATTAAAAACTTGCCCATTTTTCCCCAGTGTTTCCTGGGCATCAGTGTGCACATGTTACAGAGCTGCTGGATGTTCTCATTAATAAAGTCAGGAGCATGTGAGTGAACACTGGCCAGACCTTTCCTGGAAAACCATCCAGGCTATCAGGGGCAACAGCAGCAACTGAGAGCTGCCAATCCAAAAGTTGAACTGGCAGCTTGTCAGGGACCCAAAATCTGCCTGTTTCACACATCTTTGCCTCTTAGTTTTCAACAAGGTCTTTAGAAGGAGTAGCTGTTGGCATGCAAAACCTCATTCCATCACTGATGAAATGAGTCAGCGTGTGACCCCACTCAGATCTGTAGCCCAGATGAATGAGTCCAGAGTATCTAAATCTTACTAACTCTCAGCACTTGGCTTTTTTTGAAGCCTTTAATCTAGAGCTGTGTGCTAAAGAAGCAACAGCCTTCAGCTTCATCAGGATTTGTTTGGGTAGACTGTTGTCAGAAGCAGAAACTTCTAGCTTGTAGCCTCTAGTAGAAATCATCATCCTTTCTCATAAACAGCCCAAGTGAGATTGTGATCAAACTTCTCCAGAATGGCCACTGGGGAATTCTGCCTCTGGCTAAGTTCACTGTTCTAGCTGCACTGGAAAAGTGTGCACTTTATTCTGTGTAAAATGGTTATTTCAATCATTAACTTCCAAGAGTCATTCTGTCAGAGGGCTCTAGTAAAAGTCCCATTGTTTGCTGAGCTTGTTGTCCCTGTAGACAAATGAATGTTTAAATAGCTTCTAATGAAACTTCAGCCTCTAGACTGGAACCCAGCTATGCCACTGGAGTGCAAGATGCAACTTGACAATTCATGCAGCCCAGGGGATGGTTGAGATAGATCTTGAGCACATTGACATGCAGAGGATTACTGCTTCAGGTGCTTTTATGGTGGACACCTGCAAGCTTGGCTGGCTCTTGTTCCAGTGATGAGCTGGGAGAGGTGTGACACCAGCTTCTAGACAGATTTCAAAACAATGTTGTTACTCAGATTATCTAGAGATTTGAAATCCAAAGGCCACTTTACCTTCAGAATGAAAAGGAGCTATGATCTCTGATGATCAGCAATGATCTTAATGCTTGGAACTGCTGCTTGCATGATGAAACACCTGGGTTGTGCTGGGCTGCATTAACTATTCCAGTACCTTGGCAGTGGGCCTGCAGAGGCTGTTTTCTCTCATTACCCAGGGGCTGATTGTCCTGGGTTGAGTGAGAACAGAACAAATCCTGTTCAGTGATTTTACCCTTCAGCTCAGTTCTAACTCCCTGCACTGTCTGAGGTGAGTGTGTTTTTGCAGACAGCATCTGGCTCTAGCAGTGAGAGTGCTCAGGACCACTGCTGGATCTTGTGCACTGAGCAGCAAGGTATTCCACCCTGTATGTGTCATATCCAGTGTGGAACTGGGGGATTACCATGGTCCAGCTCTTGATTTTTCTTTTCTTCTTCACTGGCCAGGACCTGAGGAGGCCTCTGTCTGTTCTGCCTTCAATCCCAGTCTGTGTTCCTGAATCCAGACCCTGAGCACAGTTCCCACCTGCCACTGGGCCCAGTCTGGGACTCTCCCAGTGCCACTCTACAGTGATGGTGATGTAACTGCCACCAGGGTGTTGGGTTCCATAGTGGTTTTGTACATATTTGTATAGATTCCACTGTTATTATTATTTCCATTCAAGATGTTCTAGTTCCCTTCTCTAATTGCTGAGTCTCTCTCCCTTATTCCCTTCTTCTCTGAGGAGGAAGGGGGTTAACAGCGTCTGTTCCAGTGGCCTGCCCTGACCCTAAACCTTGACACTGTGGTATGGCCATCCTCTGACAGTCTTGTAGCCAACATTCTTCTGTAGATTTCCCAAGCAAATAGAAAGCCATTCATTTTGGCATCATGATATTTGAGATCACTAATTCAAATACCATTAGTTTCTCTGAAGAAAAATGGGATTCTTCATGGAATTTGACAACTTGTTAGTTCAGATACTCCCTTTGTATCTGGTAATTTGGTTCTTGGCAGTGGGACACAAAAGCACATCTTCTGAGGTTTGAGGAATTACATTCAAATCAAGCTTAATTCCAGTCAAATTATTTCTTTTTTCTCTTACACTGGGGCAGGGAAGAATGTGTAAATATAAATTATGCAGACTCATGAACTCTGTCTAAAGAGCTTTCCATAGCAAAAATAGTCTGAAGACTAATGGAAACCTAATTTCTTTAACTAGAAAGCATTAGCTACCAAATAATTAGTGAAAGGCTTCAGAGTGACAAAGAAAAAAAAAAATAGGACAGATTAAGATATCTTTGGTATCCCAGTGGATTGGATTTGTTGTTTACTGCTGCTGAACCTTATCTGTCATGTTAATAGCAAATCAAGGTGCCAGAGCAAAGATCTGAGTGATACCAAGTGCATGTTTGCATTGGGAAGTACAAGCTAAGGTTGTGGATACATAGAGATCAAGGAATTAGCACCTGGGCTTCACTCTTCTTCCCTGAGCTGAGACTAAACACTTTCACAGCTCTCTTGCTGTTGCAGCAAGTTTCAGGCTGCACAAATAGAAGGCCTGAAGTGAAAGTGTTATTGGTTCTGCATGATGGATGATTGTTTATGAAATATGGCTGAATGCATCCTTCTTCCCTTTTTCTCCTTCCAGAAGCAAAACGACTCAGGACAGATCAAAGAATAAAACTTCTCTACATTTCCGTAGAGAATTTTTCTTTTCCTTGTTAATTTTTTTAGTTAGTTGTTTGTTTTTGGTTTTTTTTGTTCCCCAGTGGGCATAATCTTGATGGCAATAAGAAAACTTGAGCCAGGTCTGGTAGGGTGTGAGAAGAATTTACACTGTTTAAAGGTACAGTTAGTTAGGTTCTCAGGATTCTTCCCACCAGAAAGGTGAATATTCAGATAAGAATGTATTCCAGAAGTAACATCTTTACCTTGTATGCTTTGATATAATGCATTTTGACAGGTCAGTTACTTATTTTCTTGAGCTTTCACACAGTTGGATTGAAATGGAATCATTGAAGACCAAGTGTAATGATATCTCTATTTGCTATCCAGAAATGTGCTTTTCCCAGAGCCTGATTCACACAGCAGAAATATCCCCTGCTGGTATTTCTTCTTGGCTAGGAATCTCTGAAGGCTTCTGTCTCATTTCCCAGGTCATAGGCAGGTAGACTGAATTTAGGCTGCATGCCTGTGGACAAGTTTTCCTACATTCTGTCCAGATTCAGACTGATGCTTTGTAGTGTAATAACTGAAAACCTCTACAAAACAGTTCTTGGAAGGAGAAGAGCAACTCACATGTACAGCCCAGAAGCTTCTGCTGATTCACTTTCTGGAGCAGTTCTTTCTTTTCTAGTTTTCTGTGCTGCAGGAGTTGCCACTGCTGTACATTCCCTGCTATGAATTCTGCTATATGATTGCAGGACACCTCTAAAAGTCCTGTAGTTGCAGACTGATCAGGAATATAAAGCAGTTAAGGGTATGTAATAGTTTCCCACAAGGAAAATAAGAGTATCAAAGTGCAAAGCTACACTTCAGTACAGCTTGTAAGCAGCTAGATGTGGCAGTGGATGTTAGAATGATAGTGTATTTCTCTATATATAGCTCAGAGCACTGGCACATGAATGGCTTCACATGGATGGCACCATGTCTTCTGAAGCTACAGGACAGGCTATTGCTGAAGTCCAGGATAGTGGCTCTTTCTACAACTCTTTTTTTTCATCTTTCAGTAGAACTGGGTTTGGTACCATTCATCATAGGGTAAATCAGAGGACATCCACAACATTTCAGGCTGTTTCTGCCACACTGGAAAGCCATGACTAGACTCTTCCACCAGGAGTTCCTTCCTTTTGCATTGCTTAATTCACAGCTCTTTTCACTTTGCTGTTCAGCTAGTATATTTCTGCATTGGGTTTTATTTCTCCTACTTTACATATTACTTACCCTTTTCTGTTACTTATCCTCTTCAGCAGTCTTCTTTTTCACAATAGCCTGCTTTAAATCAAAGGGGACTGCCTGGGTTTTTTTTTTGCAGAACTCTTTTTTTAAACACCAGATTGCTGCAGTCAACTCTTAAGTGGCTTCTATAGAGCACTGAATGGACCATAAATCCAGCAATATATAAACATAAGCAAACAGTTTTAAATGTTCCATTTATCTTCTTTTTTTTTAGCCTAAAAATCTCTGAAGCTATAAAAAGAAGGATGTGGGAAAATATCTCACCAAAAATGATCTTTTTTGTCTTTACGTTATTACTCTTTATTTTTTCAGAGAATTACAGTAGTAATTTGTGACTACCAGCTCAAGCAAATATGATTTAAAAACACAGCACAGTACAAAACCTTGGGGGACATGACTGCTCGGCTGAAAAGTAGTGAGTAACTGTAGGGTAGTTAGGGTGAAAGGAGCCTTGCAAAAGAAAAATAAGAAAAAAAGACCTTCCCAGAGCTATTTTAAGACCTTAGGTCATGAGTTAGGTCATGAGCTTCTTAGCATTTGGTGTGGTATCTGAGCAGACCTTTGNGCAAATCAAGGTGCCAGAGCAAAGATCTGAGTGATACCAAGTGCATGTTTGCATTGGGAAGTACAAGCTAAGGTTGTGGATACATAGAGATCAAGGAATTAGCACCTGGGCTTCACTCTTCTTCCCTGAGCTGAGACTAAACACTTTCACAGCTCTCTTGCTGTTGCAGCAAGTTTCAGGCTGCACAAATAGAAGGCCTGAAGTGAAAGTGTTATTGGTTCTGCATGATGGATGATTGTTTATGAAATATGGCTGAATGCATCCTTCTTCCCTTTTTCTCCTTCCAGAAGCAAAACGACTCAGGACAGATCAAAGAATAAAACTTCTCTACATTTCCGTAGAGAATTTTTCTTTTCCTTGTTAATTTTTTTAGTTAGTTGTTTGTTTTTGGTTTTTTTTGTTCCCCAGTGGGCATAATCTTGATGGCAATAAGAAAACTTGAGCCAGGTCTGGTAGGGTGTGAGAAGAATTTACACTGTTTAAAGGTACAGTTAGTTAGGTTCTCAGGATTCTTCCCACCAGAAAGGTGAATATTCAGATAAGAATGTATTCCAGAAGTAACATCTTTACCTTGTATGCTTTGATATAATGCATTTTGACAGGTCAGTTACTTATTTTCTTGAGCTTTCACACAGTTGGATTGAAATGGAATCATTGAAGACCAAGTGTAATGATATCTCTATTTGCTATCCAGAAATGTGCTTTTCCCAGAGCCTGATTCACACAGCAGAAATATCCCCTGCTGGTATTTCTTCTTGGCTAGGAATCTCTGAAGGCTTCTGTCTCATTTCCCAGGTCATAGGCAGGTAGACTGAATTTAGGCTGCATGCCTGTGGACAAGTTTTCCTACATTCTGTCCAGATTCAGACTGATGCTTTGTAGTGTAATAACTGAAAACCTCTACAAAACAGTTCTTGGAAGGAGAAGAGCAACTCACATGTACAGCCCAGAAGCTTCTGCTGATTCACTTTCTGGAGCAGTTCTTTCTTTTCTAGTTTTCTGTGCTGCAGGAGTTGCCACTGCTGTACATTCCCTGCTATGAATTCTGCTATATGATTGCAGGACACCTCTAAAAGTCCTGTAGTTGCAGACTGATCAGGAATATAAAGCAGTTAAGGGTATGTAATAGTTTCCCACAAGGAAAATAAGAGTATCAAAGTGCAAAGCTACACTTCAGTACAGCTTGTAAGCAGCTAGATGTGGCAGTGGATGTTAGAATGATAGTGTATTTCTCTATATATAGCTCAGAGCACTGGCACATGAATGGCTTCACATGGATGGCACCATGTCTTCTGAAGCTACAGGACAGGCTATTGCTGAAGTCCAGGATAGTGGCTCTTTCTACAACTCTTTTTTTTCATCTTTCAGTAGAACTGGGTTTGGTACCATTCATCATAGGGTAAATCAGAGGACATCCACAACATTTCAGGCTGTTTCTGCCACACTGGAAAGCCATGACTAGACTCTTCCACCAGGAGTTCCTTCCTTTTGCATTGCTTAATTCACAGCTCTTTTCACTTTGCTGTTCAGCTAGTATATTTCTGCATTGGGTTTTATTTCTCCTACTTTACATATTACTTACCCTTTTCTGTTACTTATCCTCTTCAGCAGTCTTCTTTTTCACAATAGCCTGCTTTAAATCAAAGGGGACTGCCTGGGTTTTTTTTTTGCAGAACTCTTTTTTTAAACACCAGATTGCTGCAGTCAACTCTTAAGTGGCTTCTATAGAGCACTGAATGGACCATAAATCCAGCAATATATAAACATAAGCAAACAGTTTTAAATGTTCCATTTATCTTCTTTTTTTTTAGCCTAAAAATCTCTGAAGCTATAAAAAGAAGGATGTGGGAAAATATCTCACCAAAAATGATCTTTTTTGTCTTTACGTTATTACTCTTTATTTTTTCAGAGAATTACAGTAGTAATTTGTGACTACCAGCTCAAGCAAATATGATTTAAAAACACAGCACAGTACAAAACCTTGGGGGACATGACTGCTCGGCTGAAAAGTAGTGAGTAACTGTAGGGTAGTTAGGGTGAAAGGAGCCTTGCAAAAGAAAAATAAGAAAAAAAGACCTTCCCAGAGCTATTTTAAGACCTTAGGTCATGAGTTAGGTCATGAGCTTCTTAGCATTTGGTGTGGTATCTGAGCAGACCTTTGGATTACAGATCAGGGCAGGTGCAGAAGACTACTATAAATAATTTAATCCTTAAGGAGTTCACAAACTTCTTGAATGACTAACTGAACAGAAACAGATTCGTTGGGAAGAGGAAAATGATGCAAATAGTTTGGGAAGAATGTAAAGCTTTCTTTTACCAGCAAGTCAAGATTGCTTAATTCTTCATTCTAAAAGCTAAAACTCTCTGTAGTTACCTCAGAAATGTCAGAGAAGAGCTTTTGCAGACTTACAGCATGTCTTTTTTCAGCAGGACTGGCATGTGGAGGGATATTTCTGTACTCAGATGCTGCCTTCTGAGCTGTGCAGGGAACTGACTGTCAGAATTCCTACCCTCTAGTCCAGGGCCTTCTCTTCCTTAGGGCTGGAGCAGATACAACCAATCCCCCTGGGGAAACTTTTGCCTTTTATTTGCTTCTCTTAGAAACCTTGCCCCTCATCTCCTTCAGTGCAAAGCTCTCCAGAGATCCTCACAGGCTAAAGTGCACTAAGTGGAGAGGTGAAACCAGCATAATTTGGGCAGTACCCATGGTTTGATTTGTTCACTGGGTGAATAGGGAGGTTTTCCTTTCCCACTTTGTGGTGCTAATGCCACACACGTGGTGCTGCTCCTTTTGTCCCAAGCCCTTTGTCCTCTGACAAGGGCTGCAGAGGTTTTGGACAGTTCTGAGAAATGAGTTTGGATTTTACTTGCCTCCCTATCAGGGAGCAGCACTCCACTCTTCAAGTGACATGTACAGGCCTAGGAGTTCACTCTTGACTGACTTCATTTGAATCCTTAATCATCTTTTAAGAGGCATGTTTTCACACAACTGGAAAAACCAGTTGTGGTATCAAATTAGGTGTCATTTCCTACATATTCCTTAAAAAAAAGCCCACGAGAAAATGAAGGGGAAGAAAAAGGAAAAGCAACTCCAAGTGTATATTTGATGTTTTTCCAAATGATTTCTATCCACCTACCCTTTTGTCTGTTACCAGAATCAACAGTTTGAACTCCCTTTGACCAGCAAGTGGAACGACTGCTGGGGAGTTCCTGCATCCTGTGGCAGTGAGAGAGATGAAATCGTTCCTCTGGAGAAAAACAACAATAAAAAAGGTAACAAGTAACATGACAGAATTGGTATTAGGTCAGCAAAACAAGATTTGTGCTGCCTTCTTTTTCCAGTACACAAAGATAATTTGCATGCAGTCTTTCTTCACCTATCAATTAAAGAGGGAGAGACTATACAAGCTATTTTGATTTCCAAGCCTATCTTTCTTAGCCAGCTGGAACAGAAATTTCCAGGGAATTGAAATTGTTAATGAAAGGTATAGCAAGCATGCTTGCCTATATCTGTACTTTTCATATTGTCTCTAGGAGAAAATAAATTGAATCACCATCAACCACTTCAGCCCCATGGATACAGGGTCATAACAAAGCTTATTAATTGGACATTTTCCTCTAAGTGGAACTGCAAGATTTAGTTCTTCTGGGGAGGTGATAGTATCCAGGATTTATTATATTTTTAATGTTGAGTTCCTTTCCTCTCCCTGTATCTCCCAGTTTCTCACACATCCCAGACTTTCCCATGTCATGGCTAACATTCTTTTAGAGATGTGGAACTGCACAAGAATTCTTTTAAGAGCCCATTAGCACCACTCCCAAATGATCCAGACAGGACACTGTTTGCTTAATTTCGCAAGACATTTGCTTTCCCAAAGCCAGAAGAGCTACCTCAGTGAATTCCCAGCCATGACACTCCACACTTTTTAAGGAACTTTTTCTGGCAAAGGAGTAAGTTCTGAACTAGGCACAAAACACACTGATACATTTCATAAGGCAGTCAGGTTGTTGAACAATATGTAACTAGGAGTCTATTAAATTTTCACTAATCTCTTCTATTTGGCTGTATTGTAAAAGCAAGATAAATGCAAAGGGAAAAACTCCATTTTGGAGTTGCAACTCAATCTTTGGACTTTTTTAACACTGGTGTTTTTAAGCATTCAGTGACATTGCAGTGCTCTCTAGATTTTGAAAGTGAACTATCTTTTCAAAACTGGAAGATGGGGATAAAACTAGAAACATGTTCATAATTGTTACTGTTTTATCTTACTATTATCATCATCACAGTTTGGTTATTAAACCAAAGCAGTGAGAAATCTTCTTTTCTTTAGGTGTAAGAAAAGCTTCTGCTTTGCTGTGCTCTCCAG
>VYZU01014102.1:0-17853 GCA_013401355.1 Ceyx cyanopectus | reverse complement strand
ACCATTTTTCTTAATGAACAGATGGCTTCCAGAGAAGATGTTTGTCCATCAGCGCTGTCTACCCATGACTTCTCTGGAAGAGTGGAGGACTGTCTGCAGCACTGTGAGGCTCTTCACCTTCTCGTTCTTCTGTGCAGAAACATCAGGCTTGATGCGGCTTCTGTTCTTGGGGCTCTCCTGGTCCCTGAAATTGTCCCCTCCCCACCACCGCCTCCATGACCTTCATGGAATGGGTCAGTAAATGCTCTGTGACTGGACCAAGTGAGAGGCTTTCTTCCATTCTATTTTGTATGGCACATATATCCATCATTTTTTCTGGAAGTCTCTGCTTATGCACACATAGTATATTTAATATACGAATCCATATAAATACCACTGCCATATAATGAGGCACTGAAATTAATACAGTCTATGTGTTCAGTGCTGGTTCATATTTAATAAAAACTCCAATTTCACTAGTGATAAGGAAGAAATTTTTTTGATGGAGATAAAAAATATGAAAAGCCACATCTCATAAGGAGACATTAAAAACTAATTCACAGAAAAGTCTATCTTAGGAGATGTATGGCAATAAGAAAAGAAGAGGGGGGAGAGAGAGAGACAGAGAGGGAAAGGAGAGAGAAGGGAGAGAGCGTCAGAGGTGGAAATGTGCAGAGATTTACAATATACTGTAGGAAAAATATTCTCTGCTTACCTCTAGAGCAACATTGCATAGTATTTGCTCCTAAAGCAGGTCTTCAGTGACAGAGCTGAATGAGCAAGTTACAATGAATAATTCATTCACTAGATCGTGCTCCTCCTGTTCACAGCCTGGCAGTGCCTTTGACCCAAGCTCTGCGGGAGCAGCGTGGGGAGGGGATCACTCTGGTGTGCCAAGCAGAGAGTGGGCAGCATCTGAGAGATCCAGGACAGCATACAATCCCGTTAAGTGTATTTTGTTGCAGTATTATCACACCAGTGAGAAGACACATGACAGTTCAGGGGAGCATTTCCCAGCCCAGTCACTGGTGTTATTCCCTGTCAAGCTGTGCCAGAAGGAGGCTATTTCTCAGGAAAGCCGAGGCACTGGGAATACTCTAGCTCCACCCCCACTGCAACTCCAGACAGGCTCTTGGGTGAAGATTTTGGAGCTGGGAAAACCTCAGGCAGATGCCTTGGACTAAGAATCATCATCTGAAATGACCCACTGTGCTGGAAATGGTGGTGTGCAGTAGCATGATAAACTGTAATGTTTAACTAGGCAGACAGGTACTAATTTTCCAATTCAAGTCAGGTAACAACATCACTCTGAAATTGTGTTTGCACCCATTTTTATTGTCTGTTTCCTAATCTGTACAGAAGGTTTTTGTCTTCACGGTCACAGGTCAGCTGTGGCACTCAGCTGGGAACTAAACCTAATGAAAAAGGGGAATGGCAAGGAAAGGTCAGCGTGGAGGTGTGCAAAACACACCAGGGTGAGGCAGTGATTGAGAGAGATAATATTCTAAAAATATTAACCAAAGGTTAAGAAAAGTAACATTTTTACTGGTCTTTTCAACCCAGTTAACACAAAAATATTCCTGTCAATTATCCAAGAAAGAAACAATTGTTTTTCCTTTTTTTGTCTTTAATTTTCAAGCATGTGTCAACCGCTGAACACAGAACATGTGTTCTGGTGTGTTTTGCCTTGGAGTAGAGCATGATAGCAATAAAAGCTGTTTATTCCTGTTCACTAGTGTTTGGCAGATTAATTTTTCTCTAAATTAAACATTTACATGCCGCAGAAGGCTGTTGTAATCAGTGTCTTCAGGCCTTCTTATGACAGAAAAAAACCTGGGTGTGAATGCCCTTCAGAGCATCATTTTGTTTTTTCCTCTAACACAGTGTGTGGGACAGGTGCCAGGCGGGCAGTCCCAGAGAAGACCCACAGCCTTGAGCCTGTGTACACTGTCCCACCTCCCCTCATGGCGTTCACTTCCACCTCTGCAAGAGGATGCAATGTAAATTTTGCACATTTTTGCCATCTCTTTCTTTTTTTTGAATACCAGAGTTGGCTGAGGTGGAGGCTGATGTAGGGAGCAGCAAGTCATCTCGGGTCACAGACCAGGCAAATCTGGCAAGGACAAGCCAGCATGGCCTGGCGCAGCATGGCCTGGCGCAGCATGGCCTGGCCCAGCACAGCCCCCAGCCCAGCACAGGGACAGCAGGGCAAGAGCTCTACTTCTGTCCTCTCTCTGATGCCATCTTGCCCTGCTCTGGCTCTGACTGAGGACAAAAGCCTCTCCTTGTCTGAGGTGGTCAGGGACAAAAGTAACAGTCTTGATAATGGGTGATGAAGGAATTAGCACTTCCAGGTAGAAACACAGCAAGCATGTGAGCAAAGCCAGCACTGCCAGCTCCACCTGTCACACAGTTCTGTCATCTACTTCTGGGAGAATAGAAAAACTCTGAATTTACATTAATATCATGGAAAATGTATGAAATACCATCAGTGTTTCCCAGACTTGCAGCATGCATTTAAAATGACTGAGAAAGAATTTTCCTTTTTTTCTTTCTTCCTAAGGACAAATGTCAGTGTCAGTTAGAGTCATCATAAATACAAGTATTAATTGCAGATGCTTATATGCCAAGGGCAGATGAATAAAAATAGATTTACTGAGTGCTGGAAGCAGAAATAACAGATGTGTAAATTATTTTTGAAATATTAATTCTACTTTAAAACAGAAATATTTATGTTATTACTTTCTGCATTGGCTGGCTTACAGCAGGAGAAGAGCAAAGCGGTATGTCTGCGTCTGCGTGGGTGCTGGAGGCAAGGATCCCCTCAGATGCTCCAGGGCCCAAAGCTGGGGCTGGTGAGAAGCCTCTGAGCTTGCAGCAGAGCCCTCAGCCTCCCAGATGTCACTGCATAAGACCTGTCTTCCCACGCACCTCCCTCCTAAATGAAGGAGGACTTCAGGAGGAGGGGATGTCTTCCTAGGGTGACCATGGGGACCTGTGTGAGTGCATGGCTTCAGTGAGCCAGACCCTGGCCAGTGTCTCCAGGCACTGCCTCAGCCTTCACCTTAGCTGTGGGGCAGGTGGCATGTCCTGAGAGCAGGGACAGAGGAGCTGTGGGGGGCATTCGTGAGCTCACACCCTCCCATGCTGCCACTGGCAATGCACAGGGCTCTGTTTTATGCAGGGAGGCAGCAAACGTTGTGAAAGGCACATCAGCTTGTGCAAGGGCAGGGGTATTACCTTTCTTGGTACAAAAATCCCAGTGATTGCAAACTCCAGGCTCTATTTAGCTTCACTGGATTAAAGACAGCATTTTCCCCCTAAGGGCCCTTGTGAAGGACACTGATATCTCAAGCAGCAGTGTCAGAAGAAAGCTAGAAGGCAGTATCTTCAAAAATCAGATTTGTCAAAGACTGAGTTCAGCCCCAGCCCAATTTAATCCCTGACAGCACAGAGAGACAAATCTCAAAATTACCCATCCAGAGAGACAAAGTTCACGTCTCTGGAATATATGTCTATGAAGAAAGATCAAAAGGAGCTGTGAGAAAGTCTGGGAGTAAGTTTCTTTCACCTGATTGAGTTTCCTAATAACAAAGGAGAGAAGAGTAGCAACAACAATTCAGGTAGGAAGAGAAGATTTTATTAATCTTTTGCCAAGCTTGTCCGACAGACATACTCATAGAATCAGTAATAAAGCAGAAAGAAATGTAATTGTGTTAACTCTCAGGCAGGACTTACAGGGGTAAGTAATCCAGCTGCAGTTCCCCAGCATCATACAAGTCATACAAACCTTCTCCGGGCCTGGCTCTCAGAGGAGTTTCAGGCAGAACAGTGACAGGGAAACGTGGCAGAGCCACGCTCGTCCCTGGAGCCTCACTGGTGGCTCCTGGCTGTGCCACAGGATTTTGCAGAGACCATGGCCAGGGAGCAGCAGCAGCCGAGCATTTCCCCACAGCAGGAGAAGATCCTGGTGAGGGGCATCCTCTTGGTACTTGCGGTGACTGAAATCTTCAGTGATATTACACTAGTGTTTGGGAGGTAAATGAAAATGAGCTGTTGCTACTACATGGAAAAGTATTTGTGCAGTGACCTCAAATTTCAGTAGGTACTGCAGGATTTCCTTTCACATTTGTCCCAAAGTTATGCCAATAAAACCTCATGGCTATCACGTTAGCCTCTACACAGAAGCCCTTCAAACATAAAAATAAATCTAGTAAATTCTCAAATCAAGGCATCTCTTCCACTTTCAGAGAATGTTTATCAACACTTGATACTAACTGCTTCAAAATAAAGGCACTTCCAAGAAGAAAAAAAAATGCAGTTTTCTGCTGACAGTTACATAAAGAATACTTTCCTGGAAATTTTTGCTAATCGCTAACAGGGCCAAACCCATCCCAGCTACATTTCACTCTGTGATTTTCTTTCCACAGCAATGAATATTGTATCCTTGGTTTCTTATCTGACAGACTGAGACCACAGCTGAGAGCCAAAAATGCTTTTACTAGTAAAGTATTCAGGAGTTGACAGGTAGAGATGAGGATGTGTGTATTTGTTATTCCTCTTTCTTTTAAAACATTTTTTTTTGTCAGCAGGCAATTAAACGCCACAGCCACTCAGTCTCCTCTTGTATGATGGGGAATCAGAAAAAAGGTAAAGTTCACAGGCTGAGATAAAAACAGTTTAATAGGACAGAAGAAGCAAGTAACTAATAAAAATGACAAAAGAATACACAGAACAAGTGATGAACAATGAGATTGCTCAGTGCTTGCTGACCTATGTCCATTCAGTCCCATAACAGCAATTAGTTCCCCTCAGCCCAATTTACCCCAGTTTTACTGCTGTGCATGATGTCATATAGTCTGGGATATCTCCCTGGTCAGCTGGGGTCAGCTGTCCCAGCTGTGTCCCCTTCCAGATCCTTGTACACCCCAGCCTTCTCGCTGTCAGGGCAGGGTGAGAAGCAGAATAGCCCTTCACTTGGTGTAAGTGCTGCTTAGCAACAATAAAACAATTTAAAATCCCTGTGTGATCAACACTCTTCTCATCCTAAAGCCAAAACACAGCTCTGCACCAGCTACAAGTAAGAAAATTAACCTTATTGCAGTCGAAATTAGGAAATAGGCCTTGAAAAAAAATCCACAGGAATACCTTCAATTTGAATTCTTCTACTAGTAGAAGAAATGTGTAACCAGATTATTTTTTTTTTTAACTTAAACAAATAACCTTTTGGTCCAAATTGCTTCTTTGTTATGTATATGTCTGTCTATGTAGTTTGAAAGTAGGTTTGTCCTCAGCCAGCTAGTCCTGCCTGCATTAGCCTTTACTTTTTTTTCTGCTTTAATACGACAATAGTACTGTGGCTTCAGTCAGGGGTCTACTCACAGGAATAAGAGGTAACCATGTGATTTTTCAGCAAAGTGGTACACAGGGGTCTCATCCTCAAATTCAGCAGCTCTGTAGTCATTCCCCTCTCTGTGACAAAATTTATTTCTGAGAAAGATATTGAAAGATTTTTCACAGTTCCTCACACATGCTAGAAGAGTGAGCAGAGATATATTTATCGATTCTCTTCCATCAGCACTTAGAGGAGTATGAAAGTTCAGCATATTAGCATAAGGCTTATGGTTACAGTTTTTTCTTTTCTAACACAATGTAAAAGGAGAATAGTAACCTGAAAACATATACCCCAGTTAGAAACGAACTGTTCAAAATGTGCTTGATGTGTAGTAGAGAAAATGGGGAAAACTGTGGTGAGGAAAAATCATTTTAAGATAAAACCTCTGGTAAATGCTGAAGCCCAGTGCAACCATTTCAGAAGAATGTCATGACAGCTGTTACATATTGAAATTAATAACCCAGCTGCTGTTAAGAATTCTTCCCAAAGCTATTACTTGAGAGCTGGGAAAGGGCATAAAGATTAATGATGAGCAAAACTGGCACCAGCTCTGGGATGGAGATGTTTGCACACGGATGCTAGACCTCTTCTTACCTGCAAGGCTGAGCTGGATGCCTGAGTAGATTTGCCTTTTTTCTGCCTTTATTCAGAGCATACAGTAGCAATTTTGTCTTCCACATCTGCACGTGGAAGGAAAGAAAACCAGAAATGAGGAGGAAATAGACCCAAGCAATTCTGTGTCTCAGGAAAGAAAATAGGATTCTGAAATCTGGCAAAGTGTTTTGAAAGAGTGTGAAATATCTAGTCTGTACCTTGTCAGTTCATTTTCTTTGCATTATTACCTAAGAAAGACAGTCGTACTGAATGAACCATCGCCCACATGTCTGCAGAGCTCCACCATCAGAGGATGACATGCATAATTGAGATCCCACAGAGATGTCTCTGTTCACTTTTTTATTTTGTTCTTAAGAACATGGATTTTAAGAGCAAAGAGGACCGTTAAATTTTTTTTTTTTTTTTTTTGGTGATAGACTGAATAACTTAAGCCAGAGAATTTAATTTCTGATACGTGCATGATCCTAGTAACTTGTTTGACTAAAATGTTCTTTTCAGTGGGGTATCTGTCCTTGCTTTGAAGCCTTCAAAAGGTACAAATCTATTGCTTCTCTCAGTCACTGTCAGAGGTTAATATTCATCAGTGTTAAAAGTCTGTACCTTTTTTTCAGTCTTGATTTTCATTAGTGATCTCATTATGCCATTTGCTTTCATTTCAGATTCTTTTTTTCCTGATGTTCTCTTACCACCACAGTAGAGAAGTCTTAACTTTTCCTCAATAAATGTTCATGCTTGTGGCAGCTGTGGGTTTAGCTTCCTGTGCTCTTAAGTACCAGATCCAGGAGGCTGCAGGTGTAAGCATTTCCATTTGCACACATGGCTGAATGAACTGGCCAGCATTGACTCCCAGATCAATCCAGCACTCCCATAATTCCTCCTTTATCCTAACTAGCTGGGTCATTTCTAGTGCAAGCTGCACTTTGGTATAAACTGGAAACATAGGCCTCTTCCCTGTGCTAGTTTGTGAGAACTGCATTCATTAACACAACCAAGATTTGCTTCCTTCTCTTCCACAAAGTATCGAAATCACAGGATGATGGTCATTTTATTCAACCTCATTGCTACAAGAGGGTCAACCAGAGCAGGTTGGTCAGGGCTGTATTGAGTCAGGTGTTGCATATCTCCACAGATGGAGTCCCCACAGCCTTTCTGGGCAACCTGTGCCAGTGTTTGACCATCCTGACAGTTGAAAAACCAAACACCAAACATGCAACAGGAATTGTGGCATTCAGCTAGTCATTATTCATGAGGTGGCAGCTGCAGGTGAGATTAGTTGGTGATAACAAGAAGGGAACTACTCATCTGAGTCAGAGCCATCAAATTGCAGTAGACAGCAGTTGGCCAGGAACATGCTGGGTGCAGTAAGTTTTGTGTCACCAGATTATTACAGACCCGCAGGATTCACTCCTTAACTTTTAATTCCCAGGTCTGTACAGATAGCTCAGCTCTCTGGCTGCCTCTTGAAATTCATATGTACAAATCAGACCTAGTAATTTAAAAATGCCACTTATGCTCTGTGCATGTCTCTATAAAAATTTTTAAACTCAGTTCTATGAACATCAGTGATGTTAAAGAAATTACTGTTTCAGACTTGGAAATTGCTTTCTTGCCTGCCAACAAGTGTTTGTCGAGATGAATTATTTGAACTCAGTCTGCTGGAAAAAAAATACACATTTGCTGACAGAGACAATCCAGATTGCTTTACAAAAAAACCTGCTCCGCCTTGTTAGAATTCTATGAAGAATATTCCCTATTTTACAGCAGTGACAACTTTTACTACAAAGATTTCCTTTTTTATCTGCTGTTATTTCTCTATGCTTTGTAAACCAGTACATTGTCCTGTGTGCCTGCCCTGGAGCGCCACTATGCAACTTGTGGAAATTAAGGGGAAACTAATGTTCCCATATTTGAAAAAGTAAATAATAAAAATCCATTTAACTTCCATTATGCAAAACCTGCAGCTTATACAGAAGCCTAAACCAGCTCTTAAGATCATCACCCTTTGTTTGTTTTGCTGCTTTTTTGTTTGATAAGCATGTGGATGCATGTGTGCACAGTCTGCCATATTCCCTGACACCTTCCCTTGGCCAACAGTACCCTTGTTACACGTGTGTAGGAAGCTCTGGTTTTGTTCCTGCATCTCTGGCCAGAGGAGAAGTTCAACTCCTCTCCAGCCAGTCTCCCTCTGTGCAGGCCCTCTGTGCTCACAGGTATTTCAATTTCCATAGGAAAGCCCTCTCAGCGTCTCCTTCTCATAGTCACTGTCTCAGGTTTTCATCTTAACTCTGGCAAATAGCTGCAGTGCTAGCTTGGAGTGCAAATTCTTTTTAACGATAAAAGGGATGATCCAGGAGGAAACAGACTCAAGTTGCACCAGGGGAGGTTTGGATTGGATATTAAGAACAATTTATTCATTGAAAGGGTTGTCAAGTCCTGGAACAAGCTACCCAGGGCAGTGGTGGAGTCCCATTCCTGAAGGGATTGAAAAGACTTGTAGACGTGGTACTGAGGGACATGGTGGATTTGGAAGTGTTAGGTTCACAGTTAAGGATCTTAAGGGTCAGCAAAGGAACATAAGGGTAAAACATTTGAAAAACACCTTTAAGACAACCCACCTCTTTATGCTGTACCTTAGCCACAGGAGGCACAAACAGGCACCCTGCCACTGACGCTTAGACCTCTGAAATCCCAACCTGTGTTATCAGTGGGTTCAAAGGCCTTCAGCAGCACAGCTTTAACCTCACTCATTAGGCCAGCACTGGAATGCAACTTTAACAGCCTGTCCCCTCAGCTGAGTCCAACAGATCTCAGTCCAACATTGCACCTTCCTCCTCCTGCACAGGATGGCTCTGCCACCACCCACTGGTTCCCAGCTGAGGCACCGCTACCTGCTTATTTATTGTATTGCAGTTACTGTCTACCTGTAACAACTAATAACTTAATAGAATGAGCCAAATAATAGAGGCCTCAACAGTAAAGAATTTATGACTAGTGCATTTAAAACATATTTGCAAAACAACTAGACTATGATTTTTCTGTTTAGGAATTTGGAAACATTAACTTTTTGGTTGGTAGATGAAGAAAATTTCCCATTTGGAAGAAAACAGAAGGAGACGCTCTGTTTTATTCCCTTTCTCTTTAAGCCTGTTTCAGATGCCTTTAAAGGAAAATTAAATGCTGAAGTAAATTCCTGGAAGAGAGCTAGATTAATGGTCCATGTATATAAAATAAACATGCAAAACATGGTCATTGATACTACACTTACTTTGTCTAGACATAACATGCATCTTTTTGTTTATAAACAAGATAGTACTTACACTTTAAAATTCAATTGTTTTATGTATATTAGTCACTCTAAGCAATAAATAAAATCCACAATTTGCTGTTAATCCTCATTGTGGAATCCAAGTAAAATGATTAACAATGTATTGCATGCCATAATCACAATATGCTGTGTACTTTAATGATAATGTTGCATATATCTTTTTTACAAGCCTTCACTTCAAGCTTTTCGAGGATATTTATTTCTTCATATGCATATGAAGAGCCAGTCTCAAAGCAGCGTCTATCCAAGCGTCCGTAGCAGTCATAAAGTCAGAATCACAATTAAACAGCAGCTACAACGCAATGGACAAAGTGGGTGAGAAGGGAGGAACAAAGGAGAGCTTGGAGGAGAGCCAAAGGGTAGCTGGAGGTGCCCATTCAGTGGGGCAGGGCTGCTGGTGGCCTGGGACGGTGAGGACTCATGGATGGGTCTTGCCACAGCACCAGGCCACGTGCAAAGCCCCTGGCCTCGCAGCGCACCACGCGGTCACTTTGCAGGAGATTAGCTGCCAAAGCCAGAACGCTGCACATGGGCTTTGCTGAAGGGTGGGTCTAGCTCAGGACCATGGAACTTCAATGTGTCCCACTTTACCACTGAGCTACAGCCACGGCCCACGGCCCAGCAGGCAAGGAGCTCTGGTGCGTTTTAGGAGATGAACAAAAGCACAACAGGCAGCAGGAGCTGGTGTTCAGCTGAGAACAGTGCCTGCCCAGAAGGACAGAGCCAGGCACAGGGACAGGCGTGTGGCACCAACAGATACACAGCACTGGAGTGTGGGCTGCCCATCCCATCCTGCGATGGGGCTCCCCACTGATCCTGCAGCCATCTGCAACGAGCATCTCTGCTTGGGCACCTTCATAAACTTCAAGGAAGAGTGGACAGGTCACTCGGGGATCCATTTCAGTGCTCTCAGCTCACAGGGTGCATATATCCTCCAGCTGCTGCAGCCACAGGCCGCCCCTTCACAAGGGAGCTCCCCAGTGCTGGACACGTCACCCTACCAGGTCACTGCAATCAGCCTCAGCTCACAGGCCTGGGGCTCTGCAGCAAGCACAGACAGACCGCACATGAAGGGCTGCAGGTGGTGACGCCCAGTCCCCTGGGCACAGGGGCTGTGCTTCTCAAATCTTTCCCTGCAAGTTTTCTCTTGCAAATTAATGGTGCTTTACTTAGGAAACAATAAAATATCATGAGATATTATATGTGGCAGCCTGATTGGAGGTACATAAATGTATTGTGTGATGTATTCAAGAATGCAAACAAAAAGCCCTGATCTGTTCTTACCCTGTTTCTTCTGGTGCCCTTGGAATCTGAGAAATGAAGTCTGCTCTGTCCTTGATGCAGAAACTTTCTGGAGAAGACATTCAGCCATTGTCTGTCTGGAATTGTTTTAGCAACTTCTCTTGCTTTTACTTTCATTGTATATGATGTTTTTCAGAAGTCGTACTTTTATGCCTTCTCAGAAATCGAGTTCTCCTGTAATAGAAAATCTTCCACTAAACCAACTATTTGTTTCAGCCAGCTGGTTTATTATCCGTTCTCATGCATTTGTTCTCTTTATACAAATGGAAGCAACAATGAAATGAAAACTGTAAAACTGACAAATGCCAGATACCACATTGCAGATTAAGAGCATCACAACAACTTGTTTTTCACAATGAGCGTTGAGGCAATAAAGGGTACATTTAAATGAACTAGTGGGGAATGTGTTCTCTATCTTCCCTTTTCTGACCTTAACACACCATCAGAGAAACAACCAGAAGCCATGCCTCCTTTCCTTGGAGAAAAACTGCAGGTGGTTTTCTGGGTGAGTGCTCTGACCACAGCCACAGCCTGGGGGGAGTTCAAACACAAAGCTCCCTGCTGTGACCACTGTCACATAACCTTCTCTTACCACTGTCCCACATATCCTCCTCACTGTTGTCCTTACTGTGCCCTCAGGGTGGGGCACAGGGAACCCCCTGGAGATTATCACCAGTACCTTCACTCTCCTTGGTTTTTGGATAGCCCCCTCAAACCTTTTTTTCCCCTGCAATATCCACATCTTCCTTTCTTCTAATGGGATTTGAGTTGGTTTTCCATGGCCTGTTCACTCATGGAAATAATATGTGTTTTAACTGTCTTGGCAGTGAATAGATTACAGGAATCACCGCTCTGTAAACCTGGAAAGACAAGGACTACAGGGTTGATGAGGAGTCATCTGTGGGAGAGCAAGTTGACAGCAGCTTTGCAATGCAAACACATTTCTAAACCAGACATGTTTTGCTATAATGCAAAGCAGACAGAGTGGGGATGTGACCTGGATTTGTGTAAAATTGGATTTGCTATGCAAGCAAGTTGTGCTCTCGATTTTTTCCATCAGTTTATTTGGCTCCATCAAAAACTGTTAAGAGGAAAGCAAAATCTGACTGCCTGAGAAAGCCATCTTTTTTAGACCTGTTCAGGCAGGGAAGAGTGGAGAAAATCCTCTTTAAACTGATGTCTTAAAGCCAAGCAGAGTGAAAGCCCTTCTATCTCCAGCAAGATGTTGATTGAGAACAAAATGCTAATAGTTTCCAATTGCTTATAGTTGCTTCTGAACAGATCTTCCAAGTGCAAACAACTGTTCAAACAAACCTTGAGGAGAAACAAAGTGAACAGCTGAATGAATAATTAATGAAACCACACTGAGTATTACAGGTCTTCTGGAGGACTCATTTGTACTTGGAGCCCATGAATTTACACTACCAATGTGACTTACTCTCTACTTCTGCAAGAAGAGCTGGTATTAAATGTGTTTGTGCATGTGTGCATGTGTTAGTACATTTCCCTCCTGTTTCTTTTAATTACTGTGTTTATATGACATCTTTCATGCTAGGATACAAAACAGGAATGTTTCTCAGTCATATTCGTGTGACCATGGAGCACTGGATGTGACAGAGAATAATGCAAAGAGTAAAAAGATTTTTCCCTCTTTTGAATAGAAAAAAAAAATGTTTTATTATATGATTATTAGCCTTTCAGCAATAAAGATGTGGTCATACAAAGGCACCTCTTTTCTTCCTTAGTTTGCTGTCAAAGTTTCCAAACAGCCTGATCTGAGTGGGTGATGCTCTTTCCTTTCCAAGTACTACAAGGGCACTGAATTGTGATTCATTATTCAGACATCAGGGGCTCAGGAGACAGCAACACACATTTCTGTGTAACAAGAGATCACACACTAATTAACAGCATTATACATTTATGAACCAATTATCATATTTACACAGGACAAGTGCATCCTACATTTAATTATAATTTAATCTCTCACTTGAACAAGCCTGTGATTGAAGAAAAGCCCAGTGCACCCTATTAGCATTTTGCAACTGAAAGTCAAGACATTTGACCTAGTGGGCTTTGTAGGTTCCTTTTCCAGCTCTATCCATCATATTAGCAGGGTTAAGTCCTAAACTGTGTATCAAAGGGGCTGACTTACGCTGCTTCTGTAAGCACTTCTCATGCCCCTCGGGACATCCACCCCCAGCCTGCTTCACCCATACCTTGTCGCCTCTCGCTGCTGCAAATCATTGGCTGGGCAGGGTTAGGAACAGACAACAGAGCCATCTGTGCCTGTGGTACCAGCTGTGCCAGCTCCACAGGCCTGGTGCGTGGAAAATAAATGCCAGGCAGCCAGGTGCCATAAAACAGATTATTTCAAAATAGTGCAGTCTAGGTCTCTCTCACACCAAACAACTATAGGATGTAGGAAGAAAAGGAAAGTAATTATTAACCTTAGGTTTTTTAATTTGGAAGCTGATGGACATATGGGACACTTCTCTTTGTGTCAGTGAGTAAAAATGTTGAGTGAGGCAGGTGTGATTTGAATATTTCCACCTCTCGAGACTCTCAGGGATCTCTGAAAGCAGAAGCATATGTATCATACATTGCCATCATGTATTCCCTTGATATCATTCTTCACAGAGGTATCTGTTTAAGTCCAATAATTTATTTCACATCTAATTAGCAATTAACAGAAAATAACTTCTTTTCTGAACATGGGCTGGTCAGAATAATAAGTAGAGACAGATATTCTCTGGCTAGCCCTCAATAAACGAGTACTAAAATGCATGCCCGCCCATCGGAACGAGAACTTGTTAGCTATGTTGTAGTGACGCCCATCTGATCTGAAAGCACTCTCTTGGTCCATACTTTTGCCATGGCGCTAATATTAAGGGTTTAGAAATTCACATGAAGCATTGCATAGCTATAGCAGGAAGGCCCTTTGCTGACATAAATCAGCATGAATCTATTTGTACCAGAGGTGAGTCTTCCCTTTTATAATGTCTTTTGTGTTGAAGGAAAAGGAAGTTGCCACTCAGTGCACATAGGGACCCAGATGTGTATCTTCCTCACAATGGCTGAACTGTGAGGGTGAGCACCAATGAGCAAATCTCCTGCCTTCCAGTCCTTTTCAAAAACGCACCAATCCAAAATATTTTCTCTTCCCCCATAGGTGGTGTTATACCTGTGTAACTTCCACAGACACTTTCACTACCCACCTACAAGAAGTGTAGATGAAACTTATTTTTAAAAGACTTTTAAAACAGGCATAAATGAGTCATTGAAACTTCTAGTGTCATGAGGAAGCCTGGACCACACATTCATCTGTTCACAGGTACCTGCAAACAAAAAAATAATATTATTTGGCTCTGAAATTAATAATGTTTTCTTCTTCTGCTGCCCATTCTAGGTAAATTTATTCTGTTGCATTACTGTCAATTCCTGCATGAGGAATGGAGCAATACTTAAATTTTCTCCGAGGCAGACTATACATTTTAAAAGCTGTATAAACATGAGTTTTCCAAAGTACAGTCATTGTTCCTGTAGGCATTAATGTTGCAAACCAAGTAAAAAAGCTTCAAGAACTAATAAAAAAAATTAGAATTGCAAGTTGGTAACAAACAACCCAAAGCCTTAATAGCTCTTAGCAGTAAAAATAAATCCAGGTTTGTCTGGGATTTCCATGGAGCTTTGTGCCTCCCAGACCATAAATATTCTTCCATTTCAGCTTTCAAATTAGTTGCTCTTTAGGCTGTTTCAACATCTGTGGAAGAACCTTCTATGGTAGAGGAAGCCTCTCATGGTCTCTCAGGTCTCATGACAAAGCTCTGCTTACAAAAGCCAGCCCAGTCAGTTTTCCCCGATCACCTACACTTAAAAAGCACTTCTGCTGCAATTTCCCAAAGTATAAACCTTCTGCTTGTAGCTGCATTCTAGTTTGCCAAGGGATATCAGCTGTCCTCTTGTCAGAGGTTTTTGCTCTGTGACTAAATCCCAAGAAACTTCAGTAGATCCAATGTTTTTTCAGATGGAACTGGATAGTCTGGCCCTTTCGCCTTGGCACCTCTTTTCTGAGTTCCACTCTAGTGCCCTAATAATCACCCTGTGATGCGATGATGAGTAAAAATACCATCAGGTTTTATTAACATAATCTCTAAAAAGTTATTCTCTGTCTTTTGCTTTGCTAGTATATTTTGAACTGCATCTTAGCAGTTTCTCAAGGTATACCAAATGATCTGCAGGAGCATCACTTGTCACAAGCTGTGCAGCGCTGTTTGCAGCCAGCAGCAGGAGGAGGTTGGTGCTGCTGTAATGTTTACTGACTACCCAACATGCATCCCGAAGAAAAACACCATTATTTTCTTCACAAATGTAGTTTGCATTTCTTGTTTCTTATCTACTATCTTCTCTTGCAAAATACGTGCGTGTGTGTGTGTGTGTACGTGTCTGTGTCTGTAAATTAAGGACATGCATTCTTTGGGGGAAGTTAGATACATCATTCTCCAGACTTTCTGTAATGGCATTGGTTTCCTTGTCCATTTCTGGAAAAAAAAAAGCCTTTCCTGACCTAGTGTAACATCATATCTGCCTGAGACCACTCTCTCACAATGGGCCTGTAATCAACTAGTACATTTTCTTCAGCTGTTCCTCGCTAATAAACTTTCGGCATATGACTGATATTGTCAACACATCAGAGTCAAAAACCTCTGTGTGATGTCCATACATCTCTGGGTGAGCATAGTTACATGTCTGACTTCTGGCTAGGGTGAATTCAGACATTCACTAACTATAAAGTAACATACAGACCACTAAACAGTCTTCATTGGACTTCTTGTAATGTGTTTCTCTCTTTGCATTTTAGGCCTTCGCTCCATACAGTCATAAAAATATCTGCTGTTTACCTTCCAGGGACACCAGATATCTGACCATGAATTGTCAATTCCATTTTTTTGCAGTCTAATCGTAAGGCATTTCACTTGTCCCAGCCTGAAAGCACTTGCTCCAGTATAATCAGATGTCCCCTGGCACTGTCCTTTCCCCAAGAAAATGCCGTTGGAAACAGTTCTGCAGACAATTGTGCTGTTATAAATTTATTTGAGGCACATTGATGAAGCTTTATGATGGATGTTTGGTTGAGTAAGAATTCAGCTCACACACTCTTAGAAATAGCCAAAGTACCAAAAATTTCCACAGAAACTTCCTGAATTTCCTGAACTCCCTCTGTGAGCCTGATACGTGCCCCGAGAGGTGTAGCCATGTGTCAAGGTTCTGCAGCTTTAAGTGCTCACCTGGATCAGGTGGGACTCTACCCAGGTACAGATACTCAGAAAGGTTGGGCCACCTCTGTACCTCATGTGGCTCGAAGGCAAGCACAGCAAGATGAGCTGACACAGGTTGACAGGGCACATGCCACTGATCATGCTGGAAACCTCCACAACACGTTCCTGCGTGGGGTAGGACATTTCCTAGCAGAAGTTGTGCCATCCCACTCTGGTTTTTTAGCACCGAGCATTGGGGGTTACAAAGAGAGAAGCAGTAAGTAGAAACCAAATTTCAAATAATTATTTTAAGAAGTTGTTGTAAAAGTAATTTAAATTCACATTTTAAGGGAAAAAAGCAAGAGTACCAGTACCTGCCATACATTTTTTTCCCCCCACCGGAAACTTACCCTGTTCATATCTCTGTTCTGCTGTTAAGTCACTGTGCCAGCATTTCTCTTCATTCTTGGAGATATTTTAATATAATTAAATGATTAATTTCCTTCTTTAAAAAATCTGTACCCAAAATGTGCTTTAATAATGCCTGTCCTTAGTATGATTTCTTTTTTTTTTTTCCCCTGGGGAATAAAAGAAAGCATATTTTCACAATGTTAGACCCCACTCTGATACCACATACCAAGATTAAGACACAACTCCATGTCCCTTCATCTGTAGCTACCTGTCCTGATACAGCAGCCATTACCTGGTTGACTTCCCCCTCCTCCCTCCAGCCACACAAGGCTGTAAAATAGTGAAAATTTCTGGACAAATAATATTTTGATAATAGTGATGTTTACCTGGAGTGATGGTCAATTTTGCAGTACACCAGTTCCCTGACCACCACATCCCAAACCACCAAAATAGGAAGTGTTCATCTATGAGACACTGGGTGGAACCCTGGAGTAATTCCTCAGATGCTTGGACCCCAGTCCCCACCCAGAAGTGAGTGGTGAATGCCCGTGGGTATCCCCAGGCTCAATAGCAGAACACTTTTCTTCAAGAACTGGTAACTTCAAAACCATGATGGCCAGCAGCAATTCCGAGCAGGTAGAACAGAATGTGGCAGATGTCAGAGGAAACAGACCGGATCCTGCTCCTGTTAACAACCCACACACATCAATATCATGGTGCATCAAATGAGGTCATCCTAAACTGCATTATCTCCTGGAATTCACATTCCTCTGATAGAACTGATGATGCAGTTGGCCGCCTGGCTGAGCCGAATGTTATTTATCTGCTCTTGATCTTTCCCAAAGCCATTGACAGAAAGATATAGAGAAAAACATTTATTCTCTCTGTGGTTTGTATCATTTTTATGTAATGTCATCTGATCCCCCAGCTGTCTATCACATTTCAGTGAGATTTATGTGAGGTGCTGGAAGAGTAGAATAAAGCTTATGAAAATAGCACGCTTTGCAGAAGCAATTTCTGTTTGCTTGTTCCCAAACCTCACCCACGCTATTATATTTCACTCAGTAATTTTGTTCCTTGACACCTGGATTATGCTGCGTCGCCCATTCCGTGTTACTCGGGACGGGGTTTATTGATACCCTCCCAGCATCCCTACACACAAATAACATACTCAAAACGCTTGGTTTCACACAGTTCACTTGCTTACACTCAAATGACATCTGCTCCTTAATCAGTCCCATGATGATGTGGTTGAAATCCATTAATAAAGCATGTGCTTAGCAGCACAGAAAGGGATCCATCTTTTCCTCTTTGCTTGCCAGGGTGATGGAGGGTTTCCAGGAGACAGCACTAGACAGGGGCAGACCCTGCAGGTGACTGCTTCCTGAACGCAGGAACACTCTTTGTCTTGCTCTTTGTGCTCCTTCCGTGCACACCAGCCCTCAGACCTGTGCCGGAAGCTGGGCTCTGCTTCCTTGGCCACCCTGGAAGATCAGTGCTGCAGCCTTGACCTTGGGTCCCCTAGGGCAGTACCCCAGGGGCCCTGGCTTGCCCACAGCAAGGCTCCAGCT
>VYZU01014101.1:49501-83746 GCA_013401355.1 Ceyx cyanopectus | reverse complement strand
CTGAATATACACCACTGCCCATTAATGATACATTCACAGTTTAGAATACATGTTTTATGGTACAGGAAAACTATTAATACCAGGGACCTCAAGCATCTAACAGGAAAACAACCACAAAGATTGTGAACATTTACTCATGCTTCTCTTTGATCCATTAGTAAAGAGAAACAGTCTATAACCTGCAAATCACATACCAGATATGCCTTTTAAGTGCAGGCATATAATAATCATAATGTAATAATCATATTACAAAAGGTACCACAAGTGTGATGATGGGGCTCAGTAAACTCAAATGGAATAAACCTATGTTATCAGGGTAATGACTTCAATCTAATCATGCAATCAGAGATCAGTCTTAACTAACAACATACATATTGATTTTAAAAGTGTGCCTTTTAGACCCCCCAAGAGAACTACCCACTGTGAAGGAATCAGTCCCAAAGTGTGGGCAGCACACCAATGCCTTGGATGAGCATATGTATGACTGACCACCAGTCATGAGAGGCACATGCAGCCAAAGCTTCACAACCTTCCTGTCATTTCCATTTCATATCCAGAAAGGGGTAATTAATAAAAGGTGCCACTGTAGAACACTCCCAGGACAGAGAAGACTTTGAAGAGAGACTGAGTCAATGTGTTGGTGTAGAAAACAACTCTGGTAGAAAATCCTGTACCTCGAACCAGACTGATGTTTTTAGAAAGAGTCTTCACATTTACCACTGCCACTCATGACAGACCCTAACGTACCATCTGTTCTCTGTCAGCTTTCTTCTTGCTTGTTCTCCTTACCTAGTTGAACTTCTGTAATCATTTTACTGGGACATAATTTCCACTTACACAGATCTCTTTGAACTATCAGGTTCAAAAATGTAAATTACAATGCTGTTTCAAAGGTGAGTCTCTGTAGTATATTCTAGAGTAAGGATTCAAGATCTTTACCATCCCAGGTATTCCTCTCAAATGTGTATTTCCTCCATTTCCTTTTTAATTTTTTTTGTTGTTTATATACAGACATTATGAAATTGAGATAACATTTTTAAAAGACAAAGATACACATACAATCTGAATAGGGAACTTTTCCATGCTCAGGTTCAGAAGGATGGATCTGGCTTTTACACACATCAACTAAACTCTAAAGACTTCCACTAAAATTAAAAAGAAAACCTCTCTTGTTTTCATAGGAAACATGGCAGAAAGAATTACTGATATTTTAAAACTCACTTCATTATAAGAATGGCCTTCATCTTGAAGTAAGAATTTTCAGATTATGTGGAGCCACTACTATATACTTCTTCAAAGTATGTCAATAGTACAAACCATTAACAAGGAGGGGCATACTATATAGAACTGATTAAATGATATGGTCTTTAAGCAAAGGCAATTTCCATTTTAGCATTTTTAAAGCACACATGAACTTTCAACACACATACAAAAGTGATTTACGGTTTTATCATTGCAGTCTAGACCAAAGCTTGTCACCTTTAAATGTACCATGTATTATCATCTTTTCTGCAAAACATTGTAAAAATTATTCTAATACATTTGGTTGGAAGGAGTTTCTAATGGGTCAAGTAGAGAATTAACCTCACATCGCAGGACATGAGAAATCACTCTTTTTTTTTTTTCCATTATGAAAGTATTCCTAAAGCAGATAATCTGTATCTGCCACTGAGGGTGCAGCATCTGACTCGAGCCATGTTCTAACATCTAAAGCACTTCAAGAGAGATACTACAGAGCATTGTTCGCCACAGCAGTTCTCCAAGTACACTGCACATAACAAAAAACCTCTTCCTGTAAGAGTTTCTCAGAAGGTACTTATTAGAGCACAGGCAACTGAACTGAGCACTGGGACCATAATTTAGTCTTTTCATGAAGAACATAACAAATGGATCTAATCTTCTGTGCACAATTTCTTAGTTACATGTAAGTAAATAGCACTCCTTTGGGACTTCACTCATTCTTCAGCTGCCTACACAAGTAATTGTCAGTGGTTATTTGACTACACGTGGTACCTATAACATGACGAAGAAATCCTGGCTGAATCTATGTAATTCTTTAAGTGGTTACCTTTCACTTTCTATCTTGTGATCTTGGATCATCCTTTTCAATCTTTATTGATATATATGCTATTATTTTCCTTTAGGGAAGACCAAGACAGAACAGCTGTTCTACATTCCTGCTTTCTCATTAGTTACATGCCCTTCTAGCTTTCTAGCTTCCATATGATTTTGTGTTTAAAATTACCTTTCATCCTTTTATGATCTTTGTAAAAATGCCATAATTGTATATAAATATATACATATATCATACCTCCAAATGTAAAGGGGACCTAAGCATGAAGGAGTTTGTAATTTTTTCTTCAAAGCTTGCCATGATTTTCCCCTATGTGAAAAAACAATCTTACACTATATTCAGGATAGATTATTTCCCAAAACAATGGCTCAGAATTAAGAAGATAGTGTTAAAAGAAAACAATTTATAAGATGCTACTTTAGACCACAGTTAATTAATATCAAATGGCTTGACTTAAGAGAAAAAAATAAACTAAAAGAAATTATTTTCTGCTGATCCTTCTGCTGGCCCTTGGAATTAAGGTATCTATCACGTGCAGCAAAGGGAACTTTTTATTTAAAACGTGAAGCAATGTGCTGGGTTTTATTAGTTTCTTTACCTTATATCACAACAAGGAATTGCAGAATAGCATGTGACACATCTCTGCCTTTCTGATTTCCCAAGCTCAAAGGAAACCAAAATGGTGAATTCCACAGGCAAGAAACAGTCGGGACTTTGACTCTGCATGTTCCAATGTGATTTAAAAAATACATCTATAAGAACAGGAAACCAGCAACGAGTAAAGAACTCCTTACATCCACAGGTCAATTCTACCTTGGAAAACATCTTACCACACATGACTGCACAGCTCTTAGGCAGCAACATTAATAACAGAACTTATCTCCTTTATTGGCACCGTCCTTTCATAAATCTAAACATTCTTCTCCATGGAGAATTATCTGTAGCTAGAAATACTTGCAAAAATACACCTATTATTGTGCAAAATGAAATGCACAGAGCTGCAATCTTCACCAGCTACAGGATTTCACAGCACATAAACATCAGACATGAACCTTGATCTCTACAAACAGCAGTAGCAAGGGAGTCTGCAATCTCACCAAAATGAGGTTTTCGCTGTCCTCTGACATAAATGAGTCTGTAAACCTCATCATTACATCTGCACAGGACCCTCTGCTCTTAATTTCAAGCACAGTATTATCTGGTACATGCTTCCAGAAGCTTCCTTCACCTTCAGGGGAATCTGTCACTTTGTAATGACAGAGTCATATAACAAGATGACTGATACATACCATGCACTGTCTAATATAGGTAGATTCCGATTGGTCAGGAGCATGGTATGGGAGTGCAGAGAATATTAAAACCATCTTTCTATTGCAAAAAGTAATGCATGGAGGGGATTATACATTGTGTGTGGACCTGTATATGTGCACTGGTAACCAACTGTTAAATTGTGGTGAAAATGTTGATACTGTTTTTTATGTTAGGCTCTGTCTTGTATGTTTTAAAAGACAGGGTACACCAAAGGTTTGCACTCCAACTTAGTACTACTTTGGTGCTAATCTATTACATTATGCAAAGGAAAAAAACCCCACCATATCCTATTAAATTGTACTGCTAGCTAGAACAGAGGAAGCAGAGTATCATTTCATGCTCTGATAAATCAGTAAAAGGCAATAGAAGCAGCCTTCCAGAAATACAAGTATGACGCATACTGTCAGCATATACATAAATACAAACCAAACCCAGGCTTTTCTGAGCACACAGACAGCCATGGTTTTGTCCGTGGAAGATAAAAATTACCTATTTCTCTGGACCCCTTAAACGAACCTTTCAGCAACGAAGAGCTGCTGTGAAACACCAGCACATGATTTACTAGTTCATCGGGGTACTGAAATAGGGCTGGCTCTTAATGTAGCTTCAGCATCTGAAGAGGCTGCAGAAGATTGGGAACTGCATGTACCTCTACGTGCATCTTTAATAATGCCTGAAGCAAAGCAATCCATTGCTCTCAAAGTGTTGCACAAGTCAACATACATCATGCAGCATAGTTTGCTATAACTTCCAGTCCCTGCATGACTTCTGTGTTTCAAGTTCACTTCTGGTTCTTCAGTCCTCTACAGTCACTCTGACCTCATTGCTTTTCTTCTTTCTCAACTTCTGTATGCAAATATGTATTTCAACCTGATGGCTTCTAACATAAGAATGAGAATTGTGTTTTTTGAAGAAAACTGAAATAACATATTATTTGATGATATTTTCATGTGTATGTACTTTCAAAGCCACCATATTCATACACAGAAGAGTGGAAAAAGTTAAGCCTGGTATGAAAAATTACAGAATTCCCTTTTCTTCTTCTTGTTGGTCAAGCAACAGGAAACCAGCATATTTAGTTCAAAGTTGCCCAGGAACTGAGTTGGACCAAACTCCATATACAAGTTGGGGCAACCTCCTTCTTGGGCTTATTTCATGGGTTTAGTAAAACCATTACTTTATTTTCTGCCAGGTGAAATCTGTTCACACAAAAGCTCCTTGATCTTACTTAAAATAGTGCTTGACAGTTCTGAGCAACAAATAGGGATGAAATATGTACCTAGGTGTCATACATGCACATAAATAAAAATACTAATATACTCAGCCCATCAGTTCTAATCTAAAAGAAACTTCATTCTTTAACTCTGTCAATTCTCATCAAAAGACAAGATCAATACCCTAGGCACTAGGTCGGAACCCCAGTAAAGCAGTATTCACACCACGTCCCAAGTCCAGCCAAGAGCTAAGCAGCCCTCCCGTGAAAGAGCTCTGCCCAGCGCAGCAAGAGCAGCAGCCCCAGAACTGGTGCCTCTGGAGCAAAGGTCAGCCCCACTTCCCTGACACCACACACAGGAGAGACCCCTCAGCCCTCAAAAGACCCCAGTGGGAGGGACCCCATGCTGAAGCAGGGGAAAAGTGTGAGGAGCAGCAGAGATGAAGTTAATGTAGTTTCTGGCTGCTCAGGATGGTGGTGGAGTCATCATCTCTGGAGGTGTTTAAAAACCAAGTAGCTGTAGCACTTGAGGCTCTGGTCTAGTGATTAGAGAGATACTAGGATGAAGGTTGGACTTAATCCTAGAAGTCCTTTCCAACCATTATGATTCTATGATTCTAAATGTTCTGAACCAATCACAGCAGCTCCACCCCCCAGCACCCACCATGCTGCTCAGGGGAGGAGGCAGAAGAGTCGGGAACAAAGATATGATGTTGAGCCTGGAAGAAGGGAGGGGTAGGAGAAAGTATTATTAGGTCTGTCTTGGTTTCTCACTATTCCTACACTACTTTTAATTGGCAATAAATTAAACTGAACCCCAAGTCTGCTTTCCCCCTGATGGTAATTGGTGAGTGATCCTTCTGTCTTTGCCTCAACCCATGAGATTTTTTTTCTTACTATCTTCTCTCCCAGTCCTGTTAAGGAAGGTGAGACAGCAGCTTGTTGAGAATCTGGCAACCAGCCAAGGTCAACCTACCACAACATGTGTGAAGAGGGACAGCCTGTAGTAAGCCACAAAGGAGGGAGCAAGTGCACAAGTGAGACACCCAGCAGACATGGAGCAATTTCAAGGCAGCAGGCTGTGTTTTAAACTTCCTAGTTTTCTTGGTACCATTTCATGCAGGTACGTCTAATAAAATCTGGCTGTATCTAAAAACATAGGGCAGGATGACAAGGTCAGCCTTTGATATAAACTCTATCTTTGTGACACTGCTCCTCCAATAACCTGAGTACAGGCCATGAAGGGAGGATGATAGGGGATTACTGCAGAACTACACAAAAGAGAAGAGCAGGATTGGAGACAGCTCTTTCTATAATCTTCCTCTGAGACAAGAAGCGAATTCCCACATAATATTTTACTCATCCCTGCTATGACAGAATCAAAGCAATACCATCAATGGCTGCCAGGAGAGCATTTCGATCTCCCCAGAAACTAGATTAAAACATTATTAATGCTTTAAAATGGCATTCAATTGACATTACACAAACTGACCAAGGGCTACTGAGGCGTCCTACTGGTTTATACTTTTCAGGTAGTCTCTATTGTATATGGATTACCAGTCATGGCAATGAGGTCACTGAAGTACTAGCAGGTGGTGACCTCTAGATCAAGCAGATGTGGTAGCTTTAGAAATTACCATGTGATGATGCAACATGAACATGATAATGCAATGCCAAAAATTTTCTTGCAGCTGCTAGGGAAAAAGTTAGCATTGCACTCACCTGCTGATGAGCCAGAATGGAGCAAGGGGAATTAACAGTAATTGAGGAAAACCAGATAGGATGTGTTTAAACCAACAGCCATGCAGTCATTTTATGTGCAGGTTCTCAGATTTGTAGTAGTCATTTTTCCCCTTGTCAGAAGTGACAGGCTTAACCCCGTGGTCAATATTAATGTGAGGGAAATGCTGAAATACAATCTAATGAGAACTGCACTCATCCCATACAGAGGACCCCAGCAGATTAAACAAGGACCATTTCCTACTTTTCCAATAACATTCATTCTTAAAAGCCTGAGGCAGTTTTCCAGTTGCAGACACTGATACCTATAAACATCATCTTAACTGAAAGAAGTTTTGAAATTTACCCAGAGGGATTTTAAGATTTGATAGTAGCCTCCTCAATTACTGTTTACAGATATACTTTACAATAGTGTGTTTATTGAACTTGTTTCATTTAGACCAAGACAGTAATCAAAATAACTTAAGTAAAACTGCCTCTTTTACTGCTTTAGCATTTAATCCCAGTTTGGAGTCACATGTACTATATGCACTCAAGAGACAACAATTTCTATCACTTACTGATGTACAGAAGAGAAATGTAATAAATTTAGATTACGTGTATTAGTGTGGTTTTTAGAGTGACACTATAAATCACAGCTCCTGCTTTGGGCAGGGTTGTTGCATTTCTATTCCTACTGTTGTAGGAAGATGCTGAAAGCAGGAAAAGGACAGCTGAAACCCAGAACAATCACAGAATTACAGTGTATCTTCCCTGACCCACAGCGACAGTTGCCAACATCCAAAATGGGAAAGTCAGGGTGCATGATACTGTCTTGGAAGAAACTGGGCTGATAGGCATTTAAAGGGTTAGTCTTTGTGCATTTGAGCAACATTCATCTATACATTGTTGTGCCAAAAAGGGCCTCAGAATTTAACAGAACAGCTGCAGGAACACAACAGGTCTCAGTGATTTTGAGAAAGAAAACATCAAGGATTTCACCTCAATGTGAGATTGCACTAAGGCAATGCAAAATAACTGCATCTGACTACAGGGTAAAATCCTAGCTCTAGCATTAAATGGTATTCCTGCAGGATCTTTCCACACCTGAAATATATTCACCTCTAACTAACTGCATAAGAAAAAAAAATTAAACTCCACAGACACACCACGAAAAGATTTTGGGAAAAAAATTTGGTTTTAAAAGCTCTTTCTCCTTCTATAGGAACTGTCACATATTTATCAAACTAACCACTGTGTCACTTTAAGGCTTTGGTAGATTTATATAGATGCTAAGAAAGAGAACTTCGATTTATTTCAGACTCCTAGCCTGCAATATTGCTTACTTGGTAAGAACAGAAACGTCAATCAATAAAAAAACTCCTTGCCTTCAGAAGTCCTCCATCTCCAACTATATGCTTATATGACAGATTAAAGTTTTCACACAATTTCAGATAGGAATAGGCAGCTTTCCTCCCCTGATTACAAAGGTCAACTTAAAGCTTTCCACAAACTATTATGTTTCATTCTTTCAAAGAGGCAGAGAAAATATTTTGAGATGCAAAAATACATCCTCCAAATCACAGTTTAACCCACTGCTATGCATATATATGTATGAGTGTCTATGTAAATCCACTCAGTTCAGGAATTATACATATTTAAAATATTTTTAACTATAATGTATGTTCTTACTTTAGATAATCTGCCTCTGAAAGCCAGAATGTTTGGGCCCGAGGTATTACTCTCTAGTCATCTTCTTACAAAGTATTTCTGATTTTATTGATTTCAACATCTCCCATCATCACCTCTCTTTCCCATTTATATGTTTTCAAGTTGAAAAAAAAATATTTTTTTAAATCCTTCAAATAATAAAGAATCCCTAAGCAGCACAAGAGTATCCAGTTGCTAGTTTCATTATTTGCTCAGGCAAGGTAATAAAAAATACATTTGTTTAGGGAGAAAGTCTATTTGTGTAAGTAAATACGATAATATTCAACTAAACATAAGAAAGATAACCTCTAAGCTGCTTCATGAAGTATTTAAGTGATACATTGTCTTCCTACAATCTGGTCTAAAATAAGATCATATCTCAATGAAGCCAAAGGCAGATTTCATCATCAGTAATCAAGCCCTCACCAACAAAGGTGCCATTGATGAAAAGTAGTATTTAAGTTTGTCTTCACACAGCAGCCAGCCTTACCACATACATCACACTGATTTAGATGGCATTCACCTTTATCTAAATCAGAGGTAAAAAAAAAAACCAAACAAACAACTTTAATCCAAAGAACTTGCATCCCTCTACTTCTTGATAGATCAGATCAAGCTAGACTGCAAATAGTAATGGAAGAAAAAGAATGGATTCATTTGAAGAGAGTGGACTGCAGAGATCCTAACTAATAATTATTCTTTTCAGAAACACTGTAGAAGTGAACCAGACTACAGCAGCTTCACAGAAATAACGAAGGGTTGCCCCAAAAAGATCTGAATATGCAACAGTTAAAATTTTACGAAGTTACTGGTCACATTACTCTGGAGACTGGCTTCACCTCATCCCTTCTTTTCTTAACCATGGCTCCAACATCTTTAAAGTTTATTTCAAAGGCTTCTAGCAATTGTAACAATAATACTGTTCTAAAATCAGGACCTCAATAAATTCTTCCATAAAAAAAGATTAAATATAATAGGCAAAATAGTTTAACCAAGACACTCATATGGTGGATTTATTTTGTATTTATTACTCAGGGAGTCTCATCAGAATAAGTAAAAGCTCACAGAACAACAGAAAACTAAAAAAAGAAATAGCATTTTTAATGAGAGAATTTCAAGACTTATCTGAACACTTTGACAGTTGTGTTTTTTTTAAATCCAAACAGCATTAATGGAATTTTTCCAAAAACAAAATAACAGATCATAACAAATTTATTATTGCTTTTAATGGCTTTTGCAGTGTTGCCTAGAAACTCAGTTTCAGATGAGAGAAGCACCATGGCAGACAATGAGGGAGAAAAAAAAGCAGAAAAAATGCCCAACACAGAAAACTCTAAAAAACCCAACAAAAATAATCAAAGAAAAAAATCCACAGCGTTTTTTAATAAACAACATAAAATTCTACTGTCTCTTTTGATTTTGTTTTGTTTCTGTTCATATGACAAAAAAGATAAAGAATTCTGTTTGATGTACAAGATCTCATCATGCATCGTGAAAATAATAACTCAAGTCTTTACTGTCATCATATGAATGGTTTGTCTTAAATCCCAGTTCTAAGATGGCTCCCTTGTAAGTGGAGCTGTGTTCTGGCACAGAGCTTTGGTCCAGGCAGTGTAAGAAGAGATTTGAAGTATGTTCAAGCAGGGTGATTGCCCAGCTGGTAAAAAGGATCTTTTTTTTTTTTTCTCTTTATTAAAATTTATCAAACCCACTCTTCTTGGTTAACAGAAACAACCAACCAGATATTGACTTATTAAAAATGTGCTTTTTGAGAAGACCTCTACTTAGAAAATTATTGGGAATTCTAAAAAATGCAAGAATCTCTAGAAATGAAAATTTTCACTACTACATAGAATGATGCTGTAAGCCTTGTAAGTTTCACAGGATGCAAACAACCATTTAGCCAAAAGCCCATGATTGCTACAGAATTTCAAAGGGAAATAGCTTGTGTCTTAGATTCCATCCACTGATGCTATCAACAGGTTAGTTTGGTCTTTTTGCACCAAAGTATGTTCTCCCCATATTCTGAACATAGTTTACTCAGACAACATACCTGGAAAACTGTTCCTGCAGCCCACGCATCTGAGCTCTGCTCCGCTCCGACTCCAGGGTCACCTCCCGTAATCTTTTCTCGCTCTCAAGTCTTAAATGTCTTTCTTCCTCCAACTCATGTATCAGCTTCTCACGCTGAAAGACCATATAAAAAGCATTTATTGGTTGTACACATAAAACACACTTTTAGAAAAAAAAAAGAAATTTCATTCGGGAAAAAAATCATCTATCAAAATAATTACCCTAACATCCAGTCCCATCATTTTTATCTATCCATGTTACACAGAATAACAAACTAGAGATGGAAAGCTTTTCACAATAAACCCATCACACTGAGCTAGCCTTACTCAGATCAGACTTACTGAAGTTAGCATATTTAAAAACAAACACCCGCCCTCTCATTCAAAGCTCTTTTTCTTCACCTCCACTCAAAATAAATGTAAAACTTTGTATTTGAGATCTGGGATCTCTCTTGCTTGTATGCAGCATGGGAAGCATGAAACAAGTCACAAGGACAACACATCACCCATCCCTTAATGTTTCAATCTCAGGAAGGACCTGATTCTGCAGCCAATGGTTTTCTTGTTTTGGCTGAGAAGAGTATCCCTATCAGCAGGACAGAGTCTATTTGAAACTATTTACTGATCTATTGGGACAAAGGCTACGTTGTGAAAAACTGAATGCCAATCAAGCAAATATGAGAGAAAACAAAATTACATTATTTTTTCTAATAGTTCTCAAAGGCAAACAGCATATGGTTGGTGCTAATTCTTAAAACACAGGGCCAAGAAAACCCAACCTACAACATACAGCACTACTTGGATAAATCTATGTATGTCACAGCCTAATCTTTTTCTTTTTTTTTTTTCTTTAATAGAGAAATAACAAACTTCATATAAAAGGGTACCTAACGATATAAAAACCCTATTTTTAAAGTAGCTAAATGCAATCTAGGAGGAGCAGGAGAATGAACTGAAAAGTTATAAAAAATGCTACTGGAATTAAAAAAAAATGTACATACAGCCTTTTTCCATGTAGCCCTATTAAACAGAAATTAAATCAAATTATTTTTTCCTTGTGCATTTAAATGAGATAATAAATCAATAAAAAACCCCAAGCACTTTATGTGGTACTACATTATACCGCATCAGTGAAGGGCTTACAATGTCAGTTGCTAAGAAAAGGTTAAATCATTGTAAAGCTACAGTGGGTCACCACCTATATACTTTGAAAAATCTCTATGCCCATGATGCAGTGCAATTTGTAGCCTGCCAGACCATTTTCCATTGCTGACCTAAATTTTCATGACATACGTGAAAAAATTTATCTAGAAATTATACATACAGTATCATTAGAAAATAACAAAGGTATCTTATTGTTAAGCTATTAAATGGGGGAGACAGATTATTTGTACAAGTCTCACAGCTATAAATCTTACTGGATAATAATTTACAATAGCAGCAACCAAGGGACCAAAAATATGAACATTACCAAGTGGAAAAGGGATCTTAAAGACAGTGATAAATAAGCAGGTGCCACAAAGGGAGGCTGCAAAGGATTAAATGAAATATCTATATGCTTTTGAAAAAGTAGAGGGAATTACTCAAGAGAACAGAGGGGTTTTGTCTAGTTGGTCATATGTAATAACTGGAGAATGGAAAAGAAACAAATTACAGGAAAATAAATACACTAAATTATCTAATTACCGTTCTTACATAACCATGTTCTGCCAGGTGCTGAGTAATCCTTGGTTTCTGCTGAGCTAAGAGCAGAGTGATCAGCACCAGGCAGGAGACACTGGAGCCATACAGAGTACAGCTCACGAGGGATAACTCAGGCTAATGGCACGGGAGGAATGCTCAGAGCAGTTCTCCAGCTTAGAGCCCGTCATCATCAGCTTCCAAGTTACACTGTTCCAGAGGCCCTTGCTGAATGCTGTTAGCATCTTCTCTTACAAAGGCATTTACTGCTGCTAAAGAGACATCTAGAGCTTCCAGAGAGTAGCACGGAAAATGACATAAAATAAAGATACTGTTACCATCCAGAACTTAAGACAAGCCTCCAGGAGATACTAGTGTCTGCAGAAACTGAGCTTAAAACCAGTGCAGTAACTGATAAGCCACCTTGGAGGAAAATCAGGAACTGCTATGAACCCCTGAGTGCTCAAATTACTCAAAGCACCAGACTGTGCCTGAGGTACCTGATGCAGGAACAGATTAACTATGATAATGGGCTGAAGACTAGAGATTCAGCCATGTCTTCCATGCTCATTCAGCATCATTAATGCCACAGTGATCTTATCCTGAGACAGCAACTGCCTTTTTATGTCTGCTACACTGCCCATCCTCTGGTCCTCAAATAAATCTTCCTCCTACATTAAGTACAAAGCCAGATCTCCACAGGGGGGGAAGAGACAAAACGTGACAATTCAGACAGCGGAGCATCACGTCCTCCTCCTCACTGCCAGGATGTCTTGTGCAGGTTTCAGGCAGCTCCTCTGACTGTCACTGCAGAATGAGTGTGCTGTATCTATGGGCAAGGCTGTGCTGCTGCTAATCACAATCCCACATGCTCTAGTGAAGCTCTGAAGATACAGCAGATTCACAAATCCATACTTTCCCCTATAGGTCAAAGAGCTGTACGAGCTATTTCTAGGTTTCATTTACCTCTTGCTGATAAGTCAGAGAATGTTGTTGCTACCATTTGCTTTTTCTATTCATGTGGGGAAATCTGTATTATCACCCTACGCAAAAAAAATCAGCACATCTACCTGTTCTTTGGTTTCTTTTAAGAAGAAGAAAGGACCTAGGTATTACTTTAAAAGGACCAATAAACCAACAACAAATTCACATTACAAGAACAATAACATTACAGGAATGAAAAGCTTAAACATTAGGAATATCTGAAATGAGTTAAATGTCCAGTTCTGATTCAGCCAACTCAAGGGCAAGCACTACGACACAGGGTTAGTTACATGAGCACTTACTCTTGCAGTACAAAACTTACATTCCTTTCAGAGTAAGGGATAAACAACAAACAAGTCACAAGGCTACAAGATCCGGAAGAAAAGCACTAACCTATGGCACCGAAATTCCCAGTTACCAAAAATTTCCTGTCTGAATGGGTGAAGTCTGCCCACAGGACAGTTGCACAGCAGTAACACCATCAGCCTTCATTTTTGTGCTGCTTCACAAGAATTTGCTGGCAACCTTGAGGCCCTTCTGCCATCTTCTCACTGGCAGAAAGCAGATGTTCTTTCAGCCTGATCACAGACATTAAATACTGTAGGGCAGGGGGAAGACACAGAAACCACACACGCTTGGAAAGTTTTCACTTTCCAGGACACAAAACAGTCATGTACACTACCCACAGAAAGTAGCTCCCAGCAGTAGTGATCTTATCTACAAGAAAAGAGAACTACACTTTTATTCAAACTCAGAAAAGACATAATCAAGTGTCAGAAGAGAGAAGTGAACCTAACACAAAAAGGCCAGGATTAAACAGAGTTTTTCCCCTTTTTTTTTGTCTCCTGAAAGCAGGTATATATTCCTGAATTCTCCAGAAATTTTGCATTGTCATGAGACCCTTTATAACCTCCTCTGTGCTAACCCCACTTTATTCCTGTGCACAATAAAGGTGTTTGAAAGAAACCTAGCCAGAACGGCTCAAGGTTTTACAGTGACTATAAGCTTACTGGAAAGAGATACAATTAGCATGCCATCTTCGAAGAAAATGTTACATAAAAAAAGAAAAAAAAAAAACAAGAAAAAAAACCACTATCATGTGAAATTCATCAGTATGTTTTAACACCAGGAAAATCACTTGCCATCTTCCAATAAAATTGTTATGTGTTCCCACTTGCCAATTCCTCTTTAATTGCAGCTACATCTCTCCATGAGCTCTGCTCAAAATATTTTTCCCTGCTTCCTCTCCTTGCTTTCTGCAGCAGAGCTGTAACCTTCTCCTCTTCAGAGTATAACACTTACTTCACTCTTACTTCTCTTTCTTCACTCTTGCTTCCCTTTTTCAGCCTCTCCAGATAGCCTGACTTTCATCACATCACCCTGTCAAATTTCTGATAACTTTCCAAATATGCAAAAATCTTATGTGAACAAACTACAGTGAAAGACAAGGTTAGCAAACTCCACCGATACTTTTGTGCAAGTACTGGAATATTTTAACACTTGAACAAATACTGTTTGCAATTACTTTTTCATGAACATTTAGGCAATCAAGTTTCACTAGCTGCTCATTATGCGCGTGAGCCAGCATTTGCACTTCAACGAGTTCCTTTTTGTGTAGCTGTAGAAATGTTCGTGTCAAAATGTTTCATTTCTCATCTAGTCAGGGACATGTACAACGCATTAACTTGTCTTCTCAAAGTTAAGGAAGAAATCCAATTTGAGATACTAATGATCAAAACAAAACGCATGAAAACTATTTATGGCTAAACTGAAAATAGCTTATGTATTTGACAGGATGACTCCTTGGCACTCCATGAAGAGACCAAGAAACTGCTTATTTTCAGTCACTGGTTAACAGCCTTGTTCTCCGTCTAAGGACTGACCTAGTGCAGCCATGTGATAAGTGGTCAGAGATGCTCAGATGTTTGTATCTCCTTTAATTCTCTTGGGATGTAATGAAAACATCAGAACCCAGTTCTCTGACGTTCTACCAAACTGGAAACTGGAAACATCTCTTGAGTTACCCCTGATGCTGCAAAAAAACAGAAGTGACAAAAGATGGAAAGAGACATGGTAGGCAGCAGTCATGGAAGACAAATGACAGCATGTGCTGCTGTGAGGCCAGAAGCTACACAACAGCCCCTTCATTTCTGGCCACAGTTTGACAGTTGCATGCAAGTTAACACAGCACTGTAAGGTTTTGTGTGGAAAGGCTGCCACCTTACTTCTTTTTCAAACCTGGGCTATGTCACTGTCAACTTTAAATTTAAACATCATTGACACTCAAGCCTTCCAAGTCAGGGACTTGCACCTTAACTCCTTTACCTGCCACTGCAAGTAAAATCAACAGATGTCTTGCCTGAATGATGGGATGACAGACTCCATGCCAGTACCTTCTCAGGGAAACACTCAGGGACTTCCCTCCACAAGGGTCAAGCTTTTGACTAACTCAAGCAGATTTCTAATTCCAAAACCCTCTTATCCCACTCTTTTTCCTTGACATGCTTCTCTCCCTCCTCAATGCTGAGAATCTTATGCCCTCCATGTTAGAACTGCTTGGCTGCCAGCTCACTCCTCCTGACTCTACCCTAAAAACATTTCCCCTGCCTTTCCATCATGTGCTGCCGTAATAATCTAACGTTGTTTCGATGTCAGTAGATCTGATCAGTTCTGTGTGTCTGTGGCCACATGCCGGCTGCAGGGCGTGTGAGGTGAGGCTGGGACTGCCCCGTGCCGGGCACAGCGGGCTCTGGACGGTTCCAACCGGCCCTGCCATGGCCCCCCTGCAGGGCACAGCTGAGCCCATCAGCAATACAGGTGACCCTGAAGGGCCTATAAAGGGCAAAATGCTACAGAGGGGGTAAGAAGAGAGGAAAAAGAGCATGCGGAACAGCCCAGGGGTGTCCAGAACTGGGAAGGTGGAGTGGGAAGAGGCTCTCCCAGCACTGGGGCTGGTATCTCCCTGAAGCCCATGGAGGGATCATGGAGGCCATTTCCTGAAGGACTGCAGCCTGTGGAGAGCCCATGTTGGAGCTGGGAAAACTCCCCAAGATGAACTTCAGAAAATGTTTTCAATTTGTCTTTGTTTTACATAATCCAAATCTATTTTAACTAGTAATAAATTAATCTTCTTCAAGCTGAGTTTGTATTGCCTGTGAGGGAAAATGGTAACCAATCTCCACTGATGACCTTTTTCATCTTATTTTCTCCCCCAGTCCTGTTAAGGAGAGGGAGAGAGACTGGCTGAGTGGCCACCTGGCAGCCAGTCAAGGCTAAGCCACCAAACCAGAGAATTTTATTTTTAGCTTATTAATTAATCTTTCAGATAAAAATAATACTATTCTTTTGATCAATAGTGTTACCTATATCTTAAACAAAAAACATAGCTGTGTATTAAGATTTAAAACTATAGGCAATTGCAAGTGAAAAATGAAAGGGATCCAGTATACACATGCCATGCGTACTATATAGGCTGTTGCTGCTCATAAGGGAACCAGACTGACATCTATATAGGAACTAATTCCTCCTTTTTTTTGGTTAAGATTATGTTTGAGTCTTATGAAAAGCAATTCCTCACGGGTTAATTAAAAAACGTCTTAAAAGGGGCAAAAATGTACTCTCATCTTTAGGTTTAAATAGAAGTAAGATTCTTCTATATTCCTGGGTTTTTTTCCCTTCACCAGTGTATTGTAAGAAAGGTTTTACTATGGTAGTGCTAATTATGTCAACATGGGAGCACTATTTTGTCAAAAAAATCTACATAGAATATTTAACGCAGGCTTAATGTTGCTCAAAATCAGGCTAATAACCTTCACATTTTTTTAACAACTATTTTAAAGCATTTGCTAAAGAGGGTCACAATTTCTGTGTAATTAATATTGATTTCAAACAGATACTTTGCAATGAATTTAAATCAGGGGAAGAAAGGAATTAACTTTTTTTTTTTTTATTGCTTGAAGTACCATTAAAGTCCTTGCTGACCTAAACTGAGTATTTTTGTAAGTTTTAATGCAATTTCTGATGCTCTGCATCTGGTACCTCAGCATAAATGTCAGCATTTAATAGAATCATAGCCTGGTCTGCAACACAACATCCTGCATGCCAGAGAAAATTCAACTGGCCACAAAAGTAAACAACTACATCACCAAAAAGTAGACAACAACAGAATTACACAAACATATAGCAACTACTAGAAGCACATTAAAAACATTCTTTTTCTAGCAAGACAATGCCCAGTACTGTTAAGAATAAATATACATATTCAAAGTACTCAAACCCACCAATTTTTTTCACCATTTTACACCACTTTTGAGAGACTGAAGCAGGCAGAAGCCATGGAACAACCAGGGATAAGAGAAGAGAGAGAGATGGTGAAACAGTTCCATTTTCAATAATTAATTATGAAATATTAATTGAAATAGAAACTGGAATTTGCAACTTGGTCTCCCAGTTGGTTACTTTAACAAAGTAACTAATTTTTTCTGATGCAATTAATATTTAAATCCCTCAACATAATGCATGGTGATCAAATGGTATTTGTTCAAGTGCCACAGAGTATATCTGAGCCCCAGCTGCCCGTGGCCCACTGCTGGTTAAAGGGGAGTACAAGTGTTCTCTATGCCACAGATACCCAGTGAGATCTTGTGTTTGGGTCCTGAATAAACAATCAAAAACAGGTCAAGGAGTCTGAGATGGTTCACCATCACTAGTTTTATAGAGAAAGTGGACGAAATCACCTTCAGAGGCCGATGGAGCTGCTTGTCACCCTCCTGCAAAGCCTGAGGTTCCTACACAAGACAGGATCATCCCTCCTAACTCTCCTGGTGCAACCCAGTTCAAAACTCAGCACACAGGAGACCATAGCCTGCTGTCTATCTAAACTTATTTCCTTTACTGAGCATAGGAAATAAATTTGATTACAATAACAGAGAGCAGATATCATATTTTATTTTATCATAAATGGCATCAAGTACAGTATTTTAGTTCAAATTCAAATTAGTCGAACTTCAGAGTGTCCTTTGTTTGCTCCTCATTGATCGCTGTTAAACCAAATGTTTCTCATTCTGTAATCAATACTTCTCTGCAAAAATAAACCGAGGCACTGACAAACAACTTTGCAGCACATCACAGCCTTCCTCGTAGTGGACTTCGACAGCATAAAAAAAACCCACTACCCCAAAGAGTGAAAAAAAGAAGTGCATTGCTTACAGTGCTTACTACAATTTTTACAGGCTGCTTACAGCAGAATCATTTTACTGTAACAAGGATTTATTAAATTAGCCAGCTACTGAAACCAGAGCTTTCCAACAGTGGCAGTTAATATGCCTTTGTCTCCCGTTACTGTTTCCAGCTATACTGGGAATACTGACAAATACCCTTAAAACACTCAAAGCTTTCCCAGGGATGAAGTTATAGGTGTTTTAAAAGCATATCAAGCATTAAGTTATAAACAGTAATAACTTAAGCACTTGGAGAGTCCATGGAGGGAGAGGTAGCTTTATTTCCACATCTGTCCAAAATAAGAAAGTTAAGAGTGAAGTTGTGTGGCTGCTTTGTAAGCAAAATGAATTGCCTTTTCACTCAATACAGGTTGGTACCACTGAGGTTATAGAAGAAATTTCCTGGGTTTATATTAGTTGTGGGGTTTTTTTCCCCAATTATTTTAAGATGCAATAATTTTTCCTAAACTTATTCCCAGTAAAGCTCTGCAATAGCAAGACATAAATAGCATAAAAAGCAATTTCCTAATTTTAGGCTTCTAGCTTTTTCATTCCAGGAAGAAAAAATGATGGTTCTTTAGAACAGGATTCTGCTCCCAAAATGACTGGCTGCCCGAATAAAGCAGGAAAATCTAATTGATACAACATAATTTGTATTAGCGTTTTCTAAAACTGCCTTGAAAACAGTTAAAGTAAATAATTTGAAGCAAATAATATATTTTCGACTATGAAATTTTAATATGCTAATACTTCTCTTTTTGGCTTCATATCAGACTAGCATATGTATCCCATGACTACCAGATGTAAACGTCAAGCTCTGCTTGGCTCCAAGATGAATAGTAAGATAGGAAAGGTTTATTATTATTAGTGATGTTTTAGTGACAGTACTTTACACACTTTATATTCCTGGGTGATAACATTGCTCCAGAGCAATTCAAGTAAATTAGAAACTCTTTCTTGGTGTAGTTACTCCTCCTGAATAAAATAAGATGCTAGCTTTTATTCTGCACTAGCTCAAAATTGCCACCGTGTGGCAGGACGGCAACTTAATTTAGCATTATTTATACCACACTGATAAGGTTTTAATTGCATCTGTATAACAGAATAACTGCTGTGATCAAGCTCCTCTATCATTGCAAGGCTACAATTAATCTGAATTAGGCAAGCTAACACAGGTAGTGCTATATATATAGTTGGAATTATGACATTTATTTTACAGAAAAAAAAAGTTTAAAAATTAGTAGTCCAGAAACCCTTTTGTTGCAGAACTGGATGGCCAGCAGCATGGTCTGCCCATCACTGCCACCAGCTGTGGTGTTCAGCCAGCCCTCTGCAAGGAAGCTCTTGCTGCTGTGAAACACCCAATGACAGGCCACACAAAATTGAATTCACCTTTAAAAAAAAATTAAAATACCAACAAATCCCCCTCATAGTCTTCCAGAAAGTAATAAACTGAAGTCAACTATGTGGAGCTCTTTAAGCACCTTCCCTGGAGAAGCACCTATAGACACAGTGGTTGTACATAATCCATGACAGCAATATAAGCACAGGCATGATTTATGCATCCCCAATAATTGTCATTCCTTCAACTTCTTAAAGGTCATCTCTCTATCATATTTTAAATGCTGAATGAAGGCAAGTAATATATATTTTTTATAATATTGGTTCCCTAATGAAACAATTGCTACTCATTCAAATTCACAATTGATAGCCCAATTTCAAAGACTTGAATTGATCTTCAGTTCTTTGTAAAATTGCTCCATTCTAGATGTTATGTCCTTACAGGGGAAGAGTGTGGAGAGAACACAGTGAACTGCAAAATCTTACATAGTCGGATGATGGACTTTTCAAGAATTGTTCATCTTGATAATGGTTTTTAAAAATGAACTTGCATATGTAATTGAGCTTTTAATAGATTCTACAGACAGGAACTAAAGAAATCTAATTTTTCTAAATTAAACATAATGAAGTGCTTTTCACAATCAAATAAAACTTGTAAACAATATTAAGATAGGCATAATTCTTATGAATACCCAGTGTGTATTCAGAAGTGCGACAAAACCAACTCTGTCAATACCAAAATGAGAAACTGTGCAATTAATAAGTAATCTAAAGTAAAAAAAATAAATAAATCCCAGAAACATCTTAGATTATAATGGCTAGTTATAATACCAAGCCCTTTGCTACACACTTCTTTTTGTAAGGTAATTTGCATTATATTAATATGTCTAACCAAGCATAAAGGTGTGTGTTTTTTATACCAGGTATAGACAAACTTTTCTTATTAGATACCAAGTTCTATACTAGTGTAACTTGTAAACTATGAACTCAGTTGTAAACAAACAAAAGTCCTCAGTCTGTGCCAGCTTATGCTTCCCACTTGATTCAAGAAAATTTGTAATAAAGTAGTGCCTGAATGCTAAAACAGCACACAAGAGTGCATGTAGACTGTGACTTTGAGGAGCCAACCTACCTGGGCCAGCAAAGTGCAAGTTGTTTGAGTCACCTATGGTTTTCTATTAGATCTGCAGTCCTCGAACTCCTCCTAAAGGGGTATTAATGCAGCAACATATGAAAGAGGTTTTCCAGTCACAGAAGTACAACTGAGGTTTTGCAATTTGAGTTTTTAAATCAGAACAAAATTACTCAAAGAGCTACATCTATTGAACTGAATGCTCTAGTGATGATGGACTGCAAGTCTCTCAGTCACTCTCTCCTAGATTTATTTAAATAAGCAGGCCACAGGCCTGAACTCCCTGCTCACAAAACAAAGACTGCAGATCAATGAACCCAGGTGATTTAGAAAATGATCCAGGTTCAAGAACGTTCCATGACCCCAGAGGCTATTGCCTGTATCCATTTTGGATCAGAAGTCTCACACTGAGCTGCAGAAGATTTGCCTGAGTTTCTCTCAAGTGCATTGAGTGTTCTTTGGACTTTCTCTGACCTAAAGCAACACTTTCAAAACAACTGTATACTGTACAGGTTGCAAAAGACAAACTCTAGCCTATATGTTTTAGGGTGATTTCCATATTTACGCTTGCTGAGATTATATTCAGTTTTTGATATGGCATGTTTTCGTTTAATAGTTAAGTAATAGATATTTGCAGTCAGTTTGGATAAAAGAGGGAAGAGATTCCTTAAACTCTGTAAACCAGAGTAGTTCCACAGCTGATACTTTTTCAAAATGAAGTATTTTCTAAGGGGGATTTAAAAGGCAGGCAGTTTCCAGATCTTGTCTGCATTGTTTGGAGTGCCTATAAAAGACAATCCCATGAACTATGGCAGCCAGTGGTCAATTCAGACTCAGATTTATTCAAGTTCCTTTTAACTAGGTAACAATATTTTGATAAGCCACTATATAAACATTACTGTAAAACATTTTCTGGCACACTTGCAAACGGCTATAAAGTCTAGACAGAGTGGGGAGAAAGAAGACATGAATTTTTAGTCATGTGGACTTCTGATTTCTGAAACTGATGCCTATCCATTTATGGGTACTTGCTACAGTTGAATAATGCCCCACTAGAAACAAAGCATAGTCTGTAGAAAGTGTAGAAGAAACAAGTAAAAAGACATCAAAAGATGACATGTCACTCAAGCTATGCTGTTTATACCCAGTATTGATTTTAACCTATGGAATTCTTACGAAGCAACACAGAATGAGCAGTATTCATCTGATGATGTCTGAAGCGTGCATGCAATGGTCCCAGAGCACAAGCATTAAGGAGTGCCCAGCCACCAGGTTTCTTCTAGATCCAGCTGTAAGGGTAGGTGGCTGTCCCACTCTGATCACTCCTGATAAGGAGCTGGAAGTCACCAGCCTTTCAAGTCAGCAGAGAATTGCTTGAGGCTCAGGATGGGTACAAGGCAGCCAGTTTAACTGAACCCACCACCAGATGTGCTTTGAAGAAACCTGGCAGGCTGTGCAGTGAAGCAGAAGATGGAGCAACAGCATAATCCCCACCCACTCCACTGTGGTGACAGTAACCCCCAGCAGGGAGACAGTGACAGTCTAAAATGACTCTTCCTTATCTGCAATGCCTGTGTGCCTGCATGAAAGCGAATGGGTTTTCTCCTCTGAAACTGACCAACATGTTCTTTAGATGATATAAATGGTTTATTTTCTGAAGGACTGAATGCTTGCAGAACAAATGGGCATGTGGCTGAATCAAGTGTTTCCCACTTGGACCTGTGTTAGTGAGATAGGAGTCAGGCAGTAGGATACAAATAGGATAAGCAGTGGAAAACAAAACAAAACCAAACAAACCAACAGAATTCTAAGAGTTTTATTTGGCTTTAATGGATCAGCCAGAGGAATTCTGCTTCATGGTTCCAGGGAGCTCTGAGATTTACTCACAAGCTAAGAGTAGCATGTGTCTCTTGCCCTGATGCTGGGGAGAGTTAGGGCTTCCTCACTTTCTGGACTTCTCATGAGTGTATTTGTATGTTCTGCTAATAAACAGGATATCAAGAAGTTAACTGAAATAGACGTAAGGCTAAACAAATATTGAGAGGATGGGCAAAGCAAAACTTAACCATGCAAGACATGAGAAGCAGCTCAGAAGAGTCTGCAGTGCCACCAGGCCACACGGATCTAGGATATGCCAATATTTTAGTTTTCACACACACACTTCTATTTGCTTTTCTCAGCTGACACACTCAACACCTCCAGCATCACAACTTTGCTGCTAGCTACCATTCCATACAGCATTTCTTTTTTGCCAGGCTCTTTACAGCATTGCTTATGAACATGTCAGATCTTATTACATTTTTTCTGTGTTCACTTGTAGAGTCCATTTATGGTCGGTAAGTAACAGAAAAAAAAGATACCTTATTTACTCAGCTGTTCCTTGCATGTATTCCAGAGTCCTATTGCTTTAGCTTTCTGACAGATGTACCTCTTTATCACAGTCACTCCTTTAGCACTGCAGGCGCTGCTATAGGCAATAGGGTGGTTTTTTGTCAGCTGGCACATCTTCAATGATATTTTTAACAGAGCTGTCACTGCAAAATCTTTATTAGTGGTGACAATGCACACATGCAGAAGAACTGGCTTGACTTTCAGAGGCCAGACTGAGTTTACAAGCCTGGTACCGGGGAGAACTTGAAAAAAATAAAATAAGTTTTCATGGTGTTTTTATTTCATTCACTAATCAAAGTGGAGTAATTGAAAGGCTGCTGTCTCCACTTGATAGCATTTTGCAGTATCACCTTCCAGTAACAGGTTCACTTGAACGTCTGCCCACATTTCTGGAGACCAAATTCAGCTCAAGAGCCAGCTTGACTCCTTTAGTCCTATTTCCTTACTAGAACAGGTAGGTCAGATACCCTTCTACAGAGGTAGATCAAAAACAGATAGAAAAACTCTGAAATTTAGTTCTCTGGTCTTCATTTCCATGTTTATCTTTTCATGTAGATGTAGTCTTTTTATCTAACCACAGTTTATGCTAATCTATTAACTACACGTAGTCACAGGCATGTCTCTCATTTAAGACACAACTAAAAAAAGTCTGCTAGTTTTTTTTTCAATTTAACTCAACAATTAAATGTGTTAGATTTTTTTTTCTTGAAGAGAAAAAAATGTTTCTTTTTCTATGGAAAATACTAACTACTAAACCCAAAAAATGCAGTTCTCTCCTCTGCAACCTCCACCTTCAGTACTATTTGAAAAAAACTCCAACAGAGATAGTTGCAGCTATTACGCTCAGCAGAAGTTCTGTTCTTGGACAATAAAATATCTAATCACATAACATTCAGAACTTTCCATGTGCATTCTCTAACACACAAAGCACTAAAACAGAAGTCAGGCAGGTCATTCTAAATTTTTGGTACTTTTTGGCCAATACATCACTGATTCACATCATTTCAACACACAGTTCCCTCATCTCTCTGTGTCAGATGCTCTCTAAAAGCAAGACCCTCTGTCCCTGCCCTGTACCAGGACAGGTCAGCAACGCTTTAGAGACTTCCTGAATTACAGCCATGCCTGTTTGCCTGGCCACTGGGCACAAGGACTAAGAAAAGTGGGTTAGCAAACTCTTGGTATATGTACAGCTGTGTCAAGAAACTTTGCTGTGCATCCAGAAAAGGAAATTTGCTCTATACCAGTAATACTCTGGACCATGGCAATACACTGCTCCATCAAACACCTTCCTCTTGCTCACTCAAGACACCAAGTTTGATTGCAAATTCAACACAGGAGAAATAGGAACAATCTTTTGTCTCAACAGGGCCAAACAGAAGCACCCTAGCTGCACTGACCATGCAAGCAAAGTCTAGCTGAGCTTGGTTCACAGGAATCAGGGTCCACATGGGATTAGTTAAACTCTTCAGCTGTTGTGGGGGTAGGTGGATGAACCCCATTGAGTACTGTTGGTCCTGCTCCCACCTGGACATCTGGATGTCAGTCAGCAGCTACATGAAAAGAACAAAGCTAAGAAAAGCTTCTCCTTCCCATCTCTGTTAAACACATTTCCATGTTTATCTTTTCATGTAGATGTAACATTCCAGAAGCTGGTATTCTTGTTTCCTGGGGGTTCACAAGGATAGTTCTGCTAACCTGTTTATGTTCCTTCCAAAGCTCTTCCTTTTGAAATGCATTAGATTGTTCATGTTCTTCACACCCCAACTTCCACTCGCCACCTCCTACATTTTTCAGCTTGTGAACAGGTTTCCCTTAACAAACTGATGGAAGATACGACCACTGGAAACCTGCCCTTAGACTGTCACAGCTGACAACTCTCAAAGTCTAGTTTTAGTATGAAATTATTTTTCAGTTTCTCATTTAAGATATATATTTTCCTATGATACCTCCTACATCACAAGTTTTTCCTTTCTGGGTGATTTATTATCAATAACATAAGGAAATTGTACATAATGTGAGACTTCCAATAACAGCCTGGGAATTCTGACCCACTCCTCTAACAGCAGCTGTGGAAAAAATTGCTTAAATGGAAAACTCTACCAGTCACTGCATCAGGGCACTTGTTAATAGACACTACCAGGAACAGGACAGTCCCAGAACACAATTTTTCTCTGACACTCAGAAATCATTTCTAAACAAGCGGTGTCACCATGGATGCCAAACACAAATGTGCAGTGTAAAGATGTTATTACAAAAATGATAGTACTATGGACTGTGCATACTGAGCCAAATTCCCTCTTGGTATTCATCCTAAGTAGCCAGGCTGTGATTATTCACAGCACATCAGCACCCCAGCCTCCAAATGGTGCTCAGCACAATTTAGGTGCCCAGTAAGACCACTGCCTCTTCCCCAAAGAGATCATGACCTACACAGGCAATCAAGTGAACAGCAGAAGAGTCAGAATAAAGCCTGGTTTACAAATGATAAAATTAGATCCGATATTAAATATTTGACGAGATTATAAAGGAATCAGGTGGCAAAAAGGCCTTGCAGGACACCAAAGTTAAAGACTGTGACACTTAATGAGTATAGTGAACAGGGGTTTTAAAGCATCTGGTTACCCAGTCATACAACAGAGTACATCGCAGAAAGCACAACTTATCAGTACAGTTTGGAGAATGACCAAAAGCCACTAAGGAGAACCACTAAGACTAAGCAAAAGCCAGGTATCAGGCCTGGCACTTTTATTAGTTTCCAGAATAACTACAGAGTGCATCATGCCAAGCGGTATGGAAATAACACAATCCAAACATCACAGTCATTCCCACAGTCTAGACAGTCTCCTCTCGCAGGACATGCAAGCAAGTCTGATCACCAGTTCCAGACTTGGAAAACTATGTCATGAGATCTTCATTATGAAAGATCCCATAGAATATCCAAAGATGCCTTATCACAATGCAACGGACACCGAGCCAAAACAAACAAAGTATGTAAAAGCAAATTCCTGACAAAGCAAAAACTGAAAGTTTATGAGACTGGAGTAGAGGGGGAAAGAAAGGAAGAATCACAGTTGCTAGGTCAAACTACATGAACCTATACAAAGCTATGTTACCATAGGAAGACATTATTTCTTCACTATGTTTTAAACATTTCTTTAAAAGCCCAAACAGAAGTTGCAGCGTAGGGTGGTTATGCAGTGCCAAGATAAAAAAAACCCAAACAAATAAACAAACAACGAAGCTAATGGGGTTAATGCTACAAAGAATATTGACAAGTTCAAATCCTCCTTAGAAGAACTGTGATTCATTTTCATGTCTACCTGCAAGTGTTCAGTGGTCAGAAATAGGCCAGTAGTTTTTTTTCTAGTTTCTGCTAGTTTTCTCTTTTATTCACCTCCAACAGACTACTTTCTGTATATATAAAATCTTTATATGTATACACATCTTGTCTCTGCCCAGAGGGAACTGGACCAGACAGCAGTACCATACCATGCTATCTCAGTGTTGTGGAGCAATTATGGATTGGGTCTCCGCTAGATGCTGAACAAAGACCTGCTGCAGTAAAGAGCTTTTACTCTAACACGAGGCAATCTAAGGCACTGCTTCAGCCGACTCATTCCAAGGGTCAGCACCAACTGCATGGTTGGTGCTCTGAGAAGTTCTGAGAGCAGCACTGGATTCATTTCAATAAACAGGCATTTAATGGGAGCAGCACAACTGAGTGACTCTTGGTACATAAATTTTGTCCTTCCTTACACAGAAACTTTTTCTCACTCCTGATAGCCTTTGAAGTCCCATTTTGGGGCAAAAAAAAAAAAAAAAAGTCATTCTTCTGAACCCAGATAAAACCATCTTTGGTTTGTTTAGGGACTAGTGCCATGTACCACTAAATAAATAAATAAATAAATCACGAGAGCAATATTTAACCTCACCTTTAAATGACAACAACAATGAAGAAAGTAAAGATCTTACTCCCTGTCCAGCTTTGAAAATGCTCACGTACTCTAGCTGGCTCCATTAGACTGAGGTGGATTTGGGGAATCAGTATTTCTGCCTTAAGAAGATAAATTAACAGATTTTTCTCTGTTCTAAAACTAGCACTGCAAACAGACCTTTTAGATGGAAGTTACAGTTGGTGGTAAGCATTATAAATTCTACACTAACAGTTCAAGTACTGGACACAAAAGCCAAAACAAAATCTAATTATTTCTTCTACATTTAATATGCCATTTCCCCAGCTACATCAAGAAAACAAGTTGCAATGCCAAGTATATCACAGCAGTTTCACCACTATTGATCTATACAAATTTACCTTCCTGGNAAAAAAAAAAAAAAAAAGTCATTCTTCTGAACCCAGATAAAACCATCTTTGGTTTGTTTAGGGACTAGTGCCATGTACCACTAAATAAATAAATAAATAAATCACGAGAGCAATATTTAACCTCACCTTTAAATGACAACAACAATGAAGAAAGTAAAGATCTTACTCCCTGTCCAGCTTTGAAAATGCTCACGTACTCTAGCTGGCTCCATTAGACTGAGGTGGATTTGGGGAATCAGTATTTCTGCCTTAAGAAGATAAATTAACAGATTTTTCTCTGTTCCTAGAACTAGCACTGCAAACAGACCTTTTAGATGGAAGTTACAGTTGGTGGTAAGCATTATAAATTCTACACTAACAGTTCAAGTACTGGACACAAAAGCCAAAACAAAATCTAATTATTTCTTCTACATTTAATATGCCATTTCCCCAGCTACATCAAGAAAACAAGTTGCAATGCCAAGTATATCACAGCAGTTTCACCACTATTGATCTATACAAATTTACCTTCCTGGTTAGCATAAAATTCAAATTTTTGGCCCAGTGCACACATTCAACTTTCCTCTTCAGAGCCTCTGATGTTGTGACTAATTCTGTCCTAGCTGAGATTCCTTTCTCGCATTAGATAAAACCTGACTGCAATGTTCTGTCTCTTCAGCCTGAAGATCAGTGGCACTATTCAGGTCATCCTTGGAAAAATATTAATCCAGTGAGCATGTGGCTTCCTCGAGCCAACGCCTGCCATTGCCTGGAGGAGCTCAGGATTGCAGAGCTTAACCTTTGATATGAAAATGGCTGCAATTCACTGTTATTAGTGCATGGGCGCATCACTCCTATTAGGCAGTGAGGTATTGCCTACAGCAGGATACATCTGTTTCTAGTCACACAGCGGGATTTGCTTCATGCTGAAGCCAACTGCCACTCTGATCTTACATACACCCAAAGAGCTGCTCGCACTCTTTCTGTACTCAACATCCCCTGCCTTTGTTATCTAATGTATAAATGGCAATTTCTACTTGAGGGCACTTGAGTTGCTATGACATACTTTCTACAGATTGCCTGTTTCACTTTCATTTCTTATATAAATGCATTTCTATGTATTTTTTAATGTGTTCAGTGATTCTTACATGATTTGACTCTTTTTTAATGTCAACTAAATACTTGCAGAAACTCTTTGAGGAGACAGACCGCTTCGGTCAGTTCCAGCTGTGGGAGAAAAAAAATTCTGCTCCTTTATACATATTAACAGTATTTATGGTGCTGGTACCTACAACGACATCCTTGGCAAGCAGGGCATTAAAACACCAAAACCAAGGAGACAATATCCCTGCCCTCGTACGGCGAGTACCTAGAGCCCCTTCGAAGTCCTGCGTGTTTTAAACTACTGCAGCTAATACCTTCCAGCTCCACAAAACCTAAATCCCAGCAACTGCAGCAAGACCTGCACTTCCAACATGCCGCCTGCTCGCGTTCCCGGGCCGCCGAGGTGGGCGCCGTTTCCAATGGCTGCAGCTCCCTCTCCTGGTGGGAAACGGCAACCAGGGAGGCCACCAGCCGGGTGAGCGCCCAGCACCTTCCCGGAGGCGCTCACAGTCTTTCTGTGACGCTTCGAACAACAATGGAATGAAAGGAAATTGATTTTAACAATTTATTTAATCCGGTGAACAAACCGGACTCCGAAATTAATCATCCAGGAAAGAGCAGCAGAGGCTCTGCAAGGCAGACGGCTCCGAGCAGCGGCACTCGGGCTCTCAGTACTTAGGTCACGGGAAGGGAGAGAAACTTGGCTCATTTTTTTTTCATTGGAAAATGACAGTTGAAAGCTCCCATCAAGAATCCTTAGATTCAGAAAAGCATTAAAATTTAAATCTTGAAAATGTCTACGTGTTTGCCAAACTGAAGCAAACATCAAATCAAAACGCAAGAACAGCTAATAAACATAAATAAAGGGGGCAGGCACTGGAACAAGCTGCCCAGAGAGGTTGTGGGATCTCCTTCTCTAGAGGCATTGAAAACCTTCCTGGATGTATTCCTGTGAGACCTGACCTAGGTGATCCTGCCCCAGAGTTTGGACTAGGTGATCTTTCAAGGTCTCTTTCGATCCCTAACATTCTGTGATTCTGTGATAAAATCTTTTATTTTAAACCCACTGAAGATAAAACTGCAAAGTTGTGACTGAGGACATTTGGCCTAATCAAGTGTGAACAATTAATGAGGTCCAGGAGTATTAAACTAGGCTTGTAAAGAATTTCAGTAATCATTATTGATGCTACTGCTAATGTCACTGAACTTCAGGAGAGCTATATGGGGAAATTTCTAAGAAAAAGGAGCTAGACAGCATGTGCAAATACACAGCTTCACAGAGAAGGCAGCACAAGGGTCAGTTTGCTTCCTTCCAGTTTTAGGATATTTAATATTCAGAGACATTTTATAATTGCACCTTTGTGTACCTCTCTCCTCTCTCTCTGTTACTTTCTAATTAAAGTACAGCTAGATATTTTCACAGATGTAGAGACACAGAAATTGAGAAAGACAGTTTAGCCTTTTGTATCTCATCTTTAACACTTCATTTATTACTAAATATCATCTATTTTTGAATGACCCGGGTGCTTCTGCAACAACAGCCTTCCCAGCTGCTGGAGGCAACTGCAGAGATTCATCACGCTGGTGACAGAAAGTGGTTCCCTGCTCATGGCAGGACATTGTGCTGCCATCTGTAAGACCCCAGCTCCAAAGCAATCTCAGGATTCCCCTCCTATGTAAGAACAAGGTACATAGTGCAGATGTTAGGAGCTCAGCCTCTGATCATGCTGACCATGCTCCTTTTCAGAGGGTTCCCTGCTAGCTGATGAATGGGGCAGCATTAGTTACCAGCTGCGGTGCTGGCCACAGAGCCAGGATGGTGGGGCAAGACTGGGTGTTCTGGAAGTGCTGAGACACAGGAGAAGTAAAGGCAGCTGCCAGTAGAATTGCAGAAAAAGCACCATTTTTTTTACAATCATGAGCTGCCACTGTAACTGCACTTCCAGCTTCCTACAAAAGAAGATGGAGATTTGGCTATTTTCAGTTTCATTTCACTTCGCTCAACCAAAGCATCATTAAGCTGGGATCTGATCTCCCCCTTCTCAACCAAAAACTAGCACCCACATTAAAAGTTTAACTTTGAGCAAAAAATAAAACAGCTGAAATTACATACAAAACATTGAGGAGTTTGGTAAAACAAGATAATATGATCAGACTTTCTACTGACTCAAATGCAATTTCAATCAAGACATTTTCTGCACTTCAACACATCCACCCCCATGTGAATGCTCCAGTTTGGCAGCACATGATGAGGCAGAGAACTTCTGAAAGCTGGTTACTTGAGAAGTTCAGTTTCAGTCTGAGAAAAGGACCGATTTGCACCTCCCATGGTTTCTTAAGAGGCTGTTACATACATTTAAACACTTCATTTAAGAAAGTTGTATCAAGCAGAAGTGACTCAGTTCTTAGTATTAATGGGATATCTTACTGATGTTGCTTTTTTTCCTGCCTTCCCTTTTTCCTTCTTCCACTCTCTCATTTAAAAACTTGCAGCCTCTACTGTTTTACAGCAAAAACTGTTTGTAAAGCAAGAATTGTGCTGATCACATCAAAACTCATTAATATAACTTGTTTTTCCATTATTAGCACCATCTGAGCCTGTTGAAAGCCTTAACCAGGGCTTTAATTTTTCCACAGAGAGCTTTAAATTAATTAGTGGTTTACATGCTAACAAAGAATCTGATACATTCATAAATCAATCTGATGCAGAAGGATTACCAGAGGGTGGAAACCTATTCAGTGGGGACCTCACATTCACTTAACATGGTGGGTTCTTAACAAAAGGGTGCAGGTGTGGAATGGACGGGTACCGGGAAGAGCCCATGATAATCACTTTGCATCACTTAAAGGCGCAGCAGGACACATGGCAAATCAGAGCCTCGGGCCCACCCTAAGCGAAACCCATGTACATATAAAAGGCACTATCATCCCACTTTAACCTTCACAGCTAAATTGCCAGAGTGGTACAATTTCTTTTGTGTAGGTTACAGGCCACTGAACTAATGGAAAATAGAGCAGAATTAAGGGACGTGGATGCAGAAATACAGGCTAAGGAAACTGTGAAACATCTATATAAATAAAGGTGTCAAATGAATACAAAATTTTACATTTTGGGGGTAATTATTAAAGGAATCCATATAATTAAATTACAACATAATCATGTATATTTTTGGTTCATCTTAGCTTTTTAATCTAGTTTCTGCTAACATACATAGATAGCACCTAAGCTGCCAAGGGAACTCTCCTAGGTAACTATGGCAGCATTTTTCTCCTGTTTTTCCTAACCTGGCACTGTTAAGAAGATTTCAGGAAAAAATGTCCTGCTCTTCTCCCGTGTCCTAAAGGTACAAAGTAAAGGACTTAGAGTATTTTAAAAAATAAAAAATATAAAAGACTGATGACTAAAGCTGTTTTCAGTTTTCTGTGTTTTGAAACAAACTTGGGATGTTTTGAAAGCTGCTCATTTAAATAATGGAATCTCTGTCACCACAGACACCTGCACAGTCTCCATCAAATGCGGCAAGAACTGTACACATATGAAGTGATCATCATTTCCTTTACAAAAAGGTAAAATATCTGTGATGAGTCAGAAGAAACATGACTAAGAAAATTACAAACATGCACATTAAGAAATTAAAGGACATAAGCTACAGGAAGAGCCACCTGGCAATATATGCTCAGTGCTGCTGAAACTTTCAGTAGATGGATTGGCAGTAATTGTGCATTTTGTTAACGAATAATCAATATTTCCTGATGGTGGTTCATTAAATAAAGAAACCTGAGCAACTGTCAGGTATTCACAGTCTGAATTTATTAAGTTCACCTAATTCAAGTAATTTATAAATACATCCACAAGCCTATATAGGAAGCCTATATATATATATAGGCTTCCTATATATCAGATTTTCCATATCATCATATGGAAAATATGTATTACAGCTTATTCATCTATTTTTGGTGTTAAACATTTATCTGGAAATGAAGTATCTTAATTAAATTCTCTATAGTACCTTCCAACAATTATCTACTTCCAATAATAAATCAGTCATGAAAAATGTAACTCTGGGACATTTAAAAAACCCGCATTTCTTAGGAGGGGGCAAGACACACTGGTATCACATATAGTACAGATAGCCTGATCTGTACCTCAGCTAAGTCTCCTCAGGAAAATGTCTCCTCAAAAACATGCATTTCATCATCACTCACCATATGTTACTTATACAAATGTACAAACCCAGTTTTTGAGCAAAGATAACACAGTCAGTAGTTTCTACAGCACATGCTTCAGATCTATTTGTCATTTTTTTATTTTATCTACGTGTCCACCTCACTGCAGCAGTTCCTGGGCAAACCTGAGCACCAGGAGCCTGTCTCACACATCATTTCCACAGAGCACGTGCAAAACGGCAACAGCTGTTTGCAGGTTACAGCAAATGCTGACTGACAACCCCCAGAGAAGGGAAGCGAATCCTCAGCACTGCACTCTCCGCTTGTTTTGTGCTGAGAAGGCACAGGGAAGAGTATCCGCAGCTCCCTCACGCTCTCACCAGAAATGTGCCAAATGGGAAGCAGGAAGGACAGGGCAACCCTACGGCACCACATGTCCCTCAAGCGTGCTGGTGGCAGGGCAGCACATGCAGGGAGAGGGCACACAGTCCCTGCTCACCCTAAAAAACGAGCGTGAGTTGACATAACGTGGTCATCTCTGCCCCTCTTGCCTTATCTGTGACAGCAAAATGCAAATAAAATTAACTTGTTTTAGAAACCACAAGAAATGCCAGTGGGTTAAATGAGGTGCCATCCTGCAAGAGGCTTGTGTGATACTTCGTCCAGCTCCTCCTGCTCTCTGCCCTGTCACACCTGGTGTAGGAAACATTCTCCAGCAGACTGAAAAAGGCACTGAAGGTTCCATTAGAGGTGGCATATGCCATCACCTGGGCTCTTCCCAAATTAACAAGCTAGTTCACTGAAGGCCTTCATGCCAATCTAACTAGCACAACAAACAAAAAAAATGGGAGTAAAGGCAATTAGCTAATTAGTGATGAAATAAAGCTGTGGCCTGTCACTGGCAGAGGGCTGCAGGGGGTGCCATCCCTTTTATCCATTTGCAGCCGGTGACAGCACAGCATAAACGCCTCAGGCACCCCGCAGCCGGCTGGTACCACTGCCCAGCATCCTCACCACCAGCCTGCAGGATGCCACGATGTCTCCAGGGGGATGTCCATCACACCAAAAAGAGCAGCACATGGGATTCGGTGCCTCGCGGGCATGCTGCTGGCTGCCAGCATTCTCCGGAGGAAGCCTCACCATTTGCCAAAGACTCGCTGGCTCAGAATCCCTCCAAGAAGTTTTCCTGTGAATCTTTGTAAAGTATTTGCTCCTGAACTGTGCAGCCTGAAATGTGTTGCAGACTCCTTGCTGCACACCTCTGAGAACGAAAGCTACACAAGTTACTTCATCCCTGGCACACCCTGTGTTCAAAAGCTCCATCTCTGGCCCCTTACTGCTCTCTTACTACTCGCAGCCAAGCGAGTTCATTAATGTTAATTAATGACTGCTGTGTTTCATATTAAAATCACCAGTTCTGAGCTCTGAGACACAAAGAGGTTTCCATACATCAACAGCTTCAAAGCAATTGTCTCTGCAGGCGCACTGGTCCTTGGCTGTAGTTGCAGGCTAATTGTGGAAATTACCCCTCAGGGAAGAGGTGGAAAAACTATCTAGTATTTACCTGGGTAAAGATTTTACCCTCCAAGAGCTACCTATCAGCTCCTAACAGGTTACAGCACTCAGCCACTCAACAAATTATACAAAATTACACTCTGGTTAGCAGGGCACAACAACTCCATGTATCAGTACAGGCTGGGGGCTGATGTACTAGAGAGCAGCTCTGGAGAAAGAGACCTGGGGGTCCTGGTGGACAGGGGGATGACCATGAGCCAACAATGTGCCCTCGTGGCCAAGAAGGCCAATGGCATCCTGGGATGCATTA
>VYZU01014101.1:25279-49373 GCA_013401355.1 Ceyx cyanopectus | reverse complement strand
GGGGGTTGTGGAGTCTCCATCTCTGGAGACACTTAAGACCCGCCTGGATCTGTTCCTGAGTGACTTGGTCTAGGTGATCCTGCTCAGGCAGGGGGGTTGGACTAGATGATCTTCTAGGTCCCTTCCAGCCCCTAATTTCTGTGATTCTGTGATTAATCCCACAAGCCCAGAATGAAAGGCACAAGAAGTGTCTGACCCTCACGAGATGAGTCCACAAGGTGGGTGCACATACCAAAAGCCTTACTAGCTCTAGAAGGTTAATCAATATAATGAGATAATCCAAGATTATGATCAAAGTATATTTTACACTTAATATATTATTTCTGTGCCTCCAAGGGAAAGCTACTTTAATAAAACAAATAAAGGAAATATTTGAAAAAAAACAGCTCTTAGATTTTTAAATTTGTTTACACTAAAAACTAAAAGGCAATTGGAAAATGCAGTGCCCAATCTTTGTCATTTTCCCCCGGGCAAAATTCCTCCTGAAGGCAGCGGAGTTTTAGTTCAGTCAGGGAAAGTTTGTCTTGCAGCTCTTCCAGGACTTCTGACCCAGTACACATAAAATATCACCCAGTGGCCACTCTTCCCTACTGCTAAAACTACACATCCAAGTCTGGTGGCCAACCCACAGGCAGGTGCACTGGGGTCAGTGTTGGGATGGGAGAGGACAATTATTTGCCTGAGCAAACCCTACTCCTTCCTTCCCTTCTCTACAAGGCATTCAGAGACCAAAAGCCCCTGTCCCAGTTGAGCCCCTGCAAGGCACCCCAGCTGTGCTGGACCTGCATGTGGGCACAGTGAGAGCTATGGATTCATGGCAGGATTCTCCTGCCTCTCACTTAGGTCCCTCCAAATCTCATTTCATTGCATTAATCACTAATCAGTTGTAAAATACATTCCCTGGATTCAGGTGGGGTTTTAAGGACCCTGCACTGCACAGCTAATGGAGCATCTGCTCCCTAGACACCCTCTACAGCTTCTCTCCATTCAGTTCAATATACTTGGGACCAAATTCTTTCACAGCCTACCAAGCAATTCACTCAAATCAGAGCAATTTTGTGAGGTTTTTGAACTGGTCTGCTTTATCCCATGGAAGCCTAAGACATTTTATCTGAAGACTGGGACAAACAAACTCAACAGATGGGAAGAGTTCCTTAGATATTAAGTAATTAAGCACACTCAGCACATGTTGGCTCCTAAAGAAAACTGTTTTGAAGAGATAAGGCACTCTATAAATTGAGATTTGCGGTTAACCAAAAATCTGCCATTTCAACTTTTGCTCACAAGCCTAATCTCATAAATTGCCACGTGAAAAATGAAGATATCAGGAGCATTACATGATTTACAAAATTATCAGATTGAGGGGTTTTTTTTAAGCTTCCATGCTTGCATTCTTCCATTTTTCTGCAGTTGGGTAAGATTTAACAGGCAAATAAATATACTGCACTTTGATCTGAAATTGCCTTTCCATGCTTGCCTTGCTTCCAATTCCAGTAAGCATCATTAGCAGGGAAAAGGAAACAGCTTTTCTCTACCATGGCTTTTCCAAGGCAGCCAAGACACAACCTTGAATTTTCTCCGATTTATGAATACATCCTTGGCAAGCCATCATTATGTCCAAGGCAGCCTTAATGCTCCATTGACCATCTTCAGCAAGACAAAATGTACCTAAAGGCTGAAGTAGTGAGAGAAGAATCTCAAAGCAGCGAGTTGCCACATCTTACCATTGCTCCTTCGCTCTTACTTTGTGCAACTTCCCGCTGCAGCCGAGCCACAGACAGCTTCTCCCTGCGGAAAGGAAAGCACGTGAGTAGCAGTTCATTTTCCACCACTTCCCTGTGGGGGAGGCATTCCTGCACATCACTGGGGCAATCCTCCCGCCAGACCCTGCTCCCCTCGCCGTCTTCCTCTGCAATATTCAGCAGCTCCGTTATTGTTTCATTTTGTGGCGCTGTGACAGACCTGTCAATAAATCAAATGACTCTAAACATTATTTGCTCCATTCAGACAACAAAGTAGCTCACCACGCTGGTGATACGGAAACACACCATGAAAAATCAGATTGTGGTATTTATTTTCCTATGGCCTAGCTTTATTCCACACTGTGCTAACACAAGCTAGAAGGCTGTAGATCATCAGTACATGTATGCACGGAAATTAAATTTAAAATAAATGTATTCTACTTCTAAATATACTGTACTGCATTTTGCAACTATTGAAATGAGCAGATTTTTTTAATTAGCCTTTTTTTCCATGTAAGATCCTTATCCAAATGTTTGGCTCGACTCAAGTAACAATTACTTTGCTTAACCACAGGTCTGGCAATCACAAGCAGCTCTCACCTGAAAAGTTTTAACAATGGAACAGAAGTAGGGTTTTAGTACATGTAGAAAAGGAAAAGGATTTTCACAATATATGGATTGGGAAAATGTAGCATATACCAGGTATGTGAACTGCAAAACATTTGGTTGTCAAAGGAACCAACCACAGGAATAGAAGAATTTGCTCTGGAAACTCAGCAAAGCAGAAAGTGCTTCACAGAACAAGTGGGACTTAAGCAAGCTACCATAATTTACAGGAGATATAAGAAAAACAAAGACACTTTTTCAAACAGTCTATTTTTGAAGAATAATATCTATTTCTGAAAGAAAACCATCCTGCTAAAACATCAGAGGAATTTATCAGCACGTGAGGAATTCACCAGTATACAACAAACCATTTGCAGATTTTGCAAAAGATAATCAGCTTTGGAAAGCTCTAGCAGAAGGGTTTTTAAAACAGAATATATTCATTATCAAGTCTAAAATTTTTCCTTTACTTGTGTTTTGCCCAGAAATTCTACTTGGTCTATCTTGAAAGAAAGAGTTGAACCATCCCAGTGCAGCATCCTGGAACTCAAATGGGATATTTAAAATCTCTGCCCCAGTGACTACTCAGTGTAATATAAATGTCAGACTGCCAGTGGCTCAGGCCTGCTGGGCAATGGCCATGGGCAGGCAGGCTCTGCCCTCATGCAGCCACTCTGTTCCAGGGCCAGCAGGACTGGCCCTGTGCCACCTGCCAAGGGCTTCAGCCATGAGCCCGCCAGCCACAGCACCCAGCTCTCCTAAAACAGTCTGAGTTCAGCAAGGAAAAGCATGCAGCACACCGCAGTATAGAATCAAGTCTTGAAAACACGCAGACACATTGTCCAGGTCTCTGGATATAGAAGAGCCATCTGTTCCAGCAGTGTCTAAAACTAAGTCAACTTGGAGCCAAGCAAACTCTCTGCTCCCACGTCAAACAGGTCCCAGAGCACCTTCTCCCTCCTGCCTGCATTCCCTGGGCAAAGGAGCTGTGTGCTTGCAGACAGACCTCTGCAGATGGATCCCTTCATCTACACGTGGCAGAGACTCTGCCTGCCTCTGGACCACAGGCATCCTCGAGACTCTTACAGGGAGCTTCATTTGGGATGCACTTGGCCCATCACTCACAGTGAGCCACTTCCCACCACCTCTGGCCAAACGTATGCGGGTGTGACGGGTGAGAAACGTGGTCAGAATCCAGTTATGAGCCAACAGCATTTAACACCCATTCACGGTGCTCGAAGTTTCATATATGATAAATGACAAGAGAGAAGCAGGACCTTCATGTCTGAGCAAGACCAAATAAACTCATTTGTCACTACGCACATCTCGGCCAGCTCTGATTAAGACAGCACTTTCACTGACTACTCTGAGCCCCCATTTTTTAACAGTGTTACGATTGGATAAGCATCTTACTACAACTGAGCTGCAAAAAATAATAAGCTTTTAGTTGCTGTAGCCTTTCAGATGTTTCAAATGCAAAGAATATTTGACATGCAGCTTTAAAGTTAATCTTGTTTTCCTTAATCTAAGTTTTTAAATGGGAAAAAATCAGCAGCACTACATTGTTGCTATACAGTTTTATTTCTTTTTAATCAAGCATGTTTCATCCCTACAGCATGATTAATTAACAAAGTTAATTAGCAAACTACAGCCAACCTGCAAGAAAACAAAATCTTCTCTAAGGAATAAAACGTAGCAAAACATGTTCATTGAGAAGTTCTCATGTTCGCTTTTGAAAACCCACCAAATAATAAAAGGTTTACAAAAACACCCTTTGAAAGCACAGTTTATGCTCTTAAGTTTGAATATTTGCATTGTAAGTGGTAAAACTCTGAGCCAACGACTTTGCAAAGAGATAATTAAAGGAGCCAAACAAGGATTCAATTATATCCTTTCCAGATGGAACCAAGCACACAAGTAGTCACTGTGTGGATGGAAGAAAGATACATTTCAAGTCTCAGTATCAATAGTAGATATTGCAGTAGCTTGTTCGAATAAACAACAGTTTGAGAAAAGCCCATTTAGTCCAAGAAAAACATAAATGTGCTAAATAATCCTGTAAATTTTGAACTCTCCTTAAACTAAAAATTCCTCCTTCCCTCTCCCTTCCCTTGAGTTTGACTCATTCAACTACCAGACCAAAAAAACCTGTATCATATGCCAGTGACAGCTAAAATACACAGCTCAGGGTTTCACTACGAAACTGTGCTACCTGAACCCCCCCAGTCTGTAGGGATAACGGCAGGGAAGTCCATGCAATCACAAGCTCCACCTATGACATAATTTTGAACAAACGCTGATACTGTTCCTGATCTGGTAACCAATAGCCTCAGATCAAACACCACAATAAAAGCTATATTGGATGTGTGAAAGACTCCCTTTTTCTTAGTTTCCCTTTTTTACATTATTATTTTACATCAATACAATAAAACAAACAAAAACCCTCCAGCAGTGAACTTCAGTCTCCCAATTTTTGAAATAAGATTTTCATTTTTATTTTGAAACCTCAGATTCCAAAGCTTTTAGATAAAGGGCCTTACTTCTCCATCTAGCTCCTGGATGAAGTGATGAACTAAAGATTCCCTTAAAATGTGCTGAATTATTATAGCCATTTGCCAAGATCTTGACCATGCAAAATCAAGTTAACTTTACAGTTTTAATGAAGAAAACTAATTATATAATGAAGAACAAAAATAGAAGAAAAAAGGAAAGGAAAACATCTTAGTAGCATCGCTACTCTGTGAGGGGAGACACAAACCCATCTTCCTGCAACTCCTGGTTTGCCAGGGAGGTTTCCCATCCAAGCACTGACCAGGCTTGACCCCACTGAGTCTAAGAGATATGACAGGGAAACAGCCGAGGGTGGAAGGGCTGCAGTGAACTAATGCACCTCTCTCAGCTCCCACTGTTAGGAACTCTGCAACCTGCCCTCCTACCAAAGCTCACGCAAAACGGCGGCATCTGGTGCTTGAAACACGTCAGCAGCGTGTACGTTTGGAAACAGGTCTTTGAGTCTCAACAGTTTAACTAGATCTGGCAATTGGAGTCATCTTGCAAAGAAAGATTCATTGCAAATTTAAAGCCACGAGAAGTACGAGCTTGATTTAATTATTTTTAGAGTAACTGCAAAGACTGAAGATACAATAACAGAAGTGCTAACACTGTCAAGAAGCAGCCAAATAGATAGAATGAGCTACCAGAAAGGCACAGCCTCCTATTTATTGCTAATTTATATGTAATAAAAGATAAGCATACATAAAACATATTTTATATTAAACTTCTCATATAAAAGACTTGATACTGCCAAATCCAGACAAGCAAAAGAGGCAGTAACTTATTTAAACTGTGTTTTCTTTAGGTGACACTAACAGTGAGGAAAAAAAACCCCATAATATTATAACTACAATCAAAAATAGTTTATCAGCAATCCTAGGGGCTCCTCACCAATTTCCAGTGGATGTACATTAAATCTGTAGCAAAAATTGAAAGAAGACCATCTACTTTCCAGAAGCATCCAAACAAGGCACCAAACACAAAAGCAATACCATGGAAGAAATGATGGGGTTACACCGGGCTGAGCCACGGACTCTGGTCAGAAAGGAGGAAGGCAAGAGAGGAGAATAGTGGGCGCAGAGCATTCATTATAAAAGCAAAATGGTTGCTTTTGGCAAAGAAATCAGAACAGGAAAGGTTATCAGGAGTCCATGGCAGATTATCATGGGATTCTTCTCCTGACAAATTACTCTCTCAGCGCCGGCACGGCAGCCAAGGTCGGCTGGGCACTTGAGCTGAGTAGTTCTCCTGCCCTAAGCACGTGAGCAGGGATGGATGGCGATGCATTTCAACAGAAGCATCTTCTCTCACACTGGCAATCTGTATTACTTCACTGACACTTACTGTCTTCAACATTGAAATTATGGGTGCAAGACTGTGCATGCTTTAATGATTCACTGGGATTGCAGACAACATTTCACACATCTATTTTTAACGTTGGTGTGTCGCCTTCCACTATTAGAGCTGACACCACCACAACACAGCCCATCTCAAATTCTCTATATATTCGGGACAACAGTATCAGACAGAGGTAGGGAGGTCTAGACCCAAAGTTTAAAATATGGTTTGCTTTTTTTTCCCTCTTGAGCTTTGAGATGGGTTTTAACCTTGGTAACGTATAAAAGTCAGCAAGTGAAGAGCAAAAGCTTTTTAAATAGAGACCTTTAAATAATGTTCCTTAGAGAATGGCAATAGAACCACCATCTCCCCTTTCAGTTTCCTGATAAGACATGGAGATGGTGCAAACCATCACACTCAAGGCAGTTTCTTGATTAAGAAAAAAAACAAGGCAAAATGAAGTTATTCCTTCCTCATGACGCACACATTAGGTTGTAGGATAAAAGATTAATGTCTGTATGACACAATGCCAAATCATCGGGATAATTATGAATTATACCAAGCAATCATTTCACAAATCTCTTGTAACATTTCACTTATGGCCATTATTCACAAGATAATGCATTTAATGCATTCAGTTGCATATTTGATTTTTTTTCAGATAGATTCCTCTGAGGCCTTTCATTTTGGCTGAAACTCCAGGTAGAAGAAAACGAGTGGGAAGAAAAAGCTGAAACACAAGAACGGAGGGGGAGACCAAAAACCAAACCACAAGATTTTCCTACTAATTTCTACTATCTGCAGACAGTAAGTACTTACTGAGAAAAACTTAGATTTATTTAAAATATCAACCAAACACAAAATAGTATAAACAGCAGCAGGCAAGAGTTACACTTAGCTAGCAACTTTAATGCAACATTGAATATGAAACATCAAATACCTATGTTCCAAGAAACACCAAGTAAACAGCACTACAGCATTGAACTCTGAAGCTATAAATCCATTATAAATCCAATATCCATGCATTATATAAATCTTTCATTTATTGAAAAGCATAGGTAAGTTTTTAGCAGGGTCACATTATCTGCAGATTTGCTCCCTGTTTAAATCTTTTGTTTCAATACATCCCATTAACTACTAAAAGGCACTACCACAAATACATGGGTGCAGGATCTGTCCCACAAAATCTGTTATTATTAAAAGTGGTACATTAACCATAAACCTTAATGTCTCTGTTCTGCAATCTGAACCATAAAGTACCTAGTGAAGGCAATTATATAAATTCACACTGTTGTAGTTTGGAATTTCTTTACAGAAGTGACTGATTTCTCTATTTTTATGTTACATTAACAGTAATATTTGTATTTAACCTTGTATTATTTCTGCCAATAAGTTGCAATCCAAGAAGCATACAATGGGAATTTGAACAATTAGGCAAGCTGCCAGGTTCTCAAAGACTTACCATTATAGAAAACCTCAGAGTTCAAACAGGGAAAAAAAGAAGAAAAGGACTATTAGAAGGCAGTTTGCAATATTAATTTGGAAAAAGAAACTTTAAATTATAATATAGGCAGCTGTTGCACACAGATCCCCATCCTTTACTGCAAGAACAACTGTTTGCTCTTCTGTTCAGGTGCTACTTTACAATACCTTACACAAATGAAAGCATGAAAGCATCTGTTTAATGAAAGCCATAAAATGCTTTAAAATTGTATCAAATTTCTTTCTGATAATTATTTCACAGTACAAAGCCTGCAGCTTGCACTTTTCTAATTTAAACAAAATAGAGGCCTTTAATTTCTTTTTCACATCATCCTCAGGACCACTGCATGATTCCTATGACCTTCTCCAGTACAGATCCACGTGGAAACCAAATTTTACACTACCACCTTTCCCGCCTGGTCCACATCTAATTCACCTGATCCTCCCATACTAGTATATGGCCCAGGAGCTCCACTTTAAACGAGATAAGACAGTAACACAGGTTGCTAACAACCTGTCAGTGTAGCTTGATAGTGCAGCTGGGTTCTAAGTGGGTAATGAGAGAGGAACAGGGTGATTGCTATATGACAATTTAGCCCATGGGAGAAAACAGTTTAAGCCACCACCTTCTACATCATCTCATTTTGAACACATACAACTGTCACACTTCATTTCAAATGCCCAGGAGATGCTTTTTTCGGTCCTCATCCCCAAATACACCTGCTCTCCTTGCTCCAAGTACCAAAGCTGGTGACATTTGGCTGTTTGGTGGAGCTGACACAGACCTGGCAACACATCAGTCGCCATCACCGGGAAGATGCTGCTAAAGCAGATGCTACTTTCAAGAGTCAGATTTTCTTTTCCATGACTCAGTAAAATTGAAAGCAACACCAGAGATGTGAATGCAGCCACACTATCTACATAACCCTCAAAAGATTATTTTTTTTTAATATTCAAGAAAGAAGAGACAGGACAAGGACTAGAAAGACACTGCTGTGTGTAAGGGTACTTTTCACATCAGCACATTGCTCAGCACTTCTGCTCTAGAATTAAACCATTCTGATACGGTAGGATGTGCATTGCATCACCATTAGGGAATAAACTCACCTTGTGAGTAATTTCTTACTTGGTGTTCTGATGTTCATGTTTAAGCTGGGTTTGGCTGTTCTTCAGACTAGATGGAGTCTCAGTTCTTCTATTTCTGTTTGGGATATTCTTTATGGTTTGCAGTACTAGATCCTTACAGCATACAGATTTACACTATTTTTATTGCATCCTTTCCTTGGTTAAGGTTTTGGGCTGATTTTTATATATAAATATTTGGAATTGAGAAGATTATCTTCTGATACATGAAGAATCTTCCAGATTGTGACTCCAGCAGAATCCTGAACCCCTTCAGCCAATTCCTAGCAGAAGTTATTTCTTGTTTTCACTAAGTCTGGACTTAAGAAAACCTTGAAAAATTAACAACAAAGGAAGAAACAAGCAAACAAGGCTTTTTTTTTTTTTCCAAATGACTTGGAAGATAAGCTAACAAATCCCCCAATCACTGGTTGCTCATATATATTTTTTCTCTGGAGATTTGTCACATGGAGATGATGTGCTGTGGAAATTCTTTTGAAAGGATATGCATTTCCCTAAAGGATTTTTAATGAGAACTTATTGCTCATGAAAGATTCAGGATTGGCAGCACTTCAGTCTTCAGTTAATGATCTTTGTTTATTAACATAAAACACATCACGCTTAACAGGAGTGTAACTCTCCCAACCAATGCATCAAAGCACAGAAGAATTCTCACCCCTTCAGTCTTATCCCCTGAGGCAGTCTGAGAGGGTGCTAGCTGAGGTTTATATGGTTCTCCTCTATAAAAATTAAGTCACACTCCTTGTTCAACATGACTGAAAATCATGGAAACTCTTTTTCATAACCAAAATTTTAACAAACTAACAGCAAGAAAAGGCATCAGAATGATATTATTTTTCATAGTGTCTATTCCTTCCATGCAAACCCTTTCTGGGTATCAGAAGGTTTTTGCTTAGTCCTAATCCTAATTGCTCTTCAATTCTGTGGATAACACACATGCAAAGTCCTGATTCCACATCTTGTTAGTAAATTACCAACTCGATGAATTTGCAAGGCGCCACAGGCAACTGGGCCTGCAAACCAGAGATCCCCAAAACACACCACGAGGCCATCTCTTGTATCTCCATGAAAATGAAAAACCAGAAATGTACTGCTTCAGGAAAAACAAACAAACAAACAAAAACAGCAACAACAACAAAAAAAAACACCACATGCAAAACCGAAGAAAAATGGGGTGTAAGGAACAAAAACATATTGTTGTGGACACTAGGTTTAACCAAACTCTTAGATCCCATTTCTTTCTTCATAACCACATTTCCTTCTGCTCTGCTCTAGTGATACATTCACCTCGGGTATTTTTTCTGAGTGGTTAGAAAGATTTTCCTCCCTGTTCTCTACAAAGCTCTGCAGTTTTGCTCTCACAATTCAAAGAAGGTATCTGATTTTGCTTCATTACTGGTTGACCTCTTACCTCTATTCCACTCTTTTGTTACCAGATCATCACAACACAATCCCAGTATTCTTTGTAATTTTTTTTTTGGAGGGAGTGGGGTTACCATGTGTGATGTGTTTTTATCCATCCAGAAAGCCTTCATCATGAGGAGTTCTGTTTTTTTTTTTAACAGGCTGCACTTACTATATCTTTTCTCTCTCTGAGCAACATTTATGGCATACTCTGTAACCTTCCAGTTGTCACTGAGGTACTGTTCTAATTAAGTATTACAATACTTTGGAAAAATTATCCTGCCTGGTCTTGTGTGTGTGTGTGTGTGTGTGTGTGTGTGTGTGTGTGTGTGTGTGTGGACAAGGAACAAAATCAAAGTGATTTCATTATTTCACTCACTGAACTTTTAAATTTCTCTCTTTACACAATGATTTGATATTTAAGTATTCTGGCAGAAATTGCCAGCAAATCTGCAATGACCTTCCTCTCAAAGAGGAAAACCAGAAGAGAATCAAAGTTTTTCATAGTCCTTTTATTTACTGCTTAAATTATTTTTTTGCTGTTGTTTCTTGTAATTTCATTTTGCACCCTCAAGAGTAAGAATACTATTGTATTAAGACCCAGAAACACTGCTCATTCAGGTGGACACACTTCTGCTGGGGCCTGTCTCAATTTTAAGGCCAGAGGCAGCTGAAACTCCAATCAAACCCCCATAGTAGCATTTTGTGCTGCTTTCCCATTTTTGCTTTCCTTTGCCAACTCACCTGGGAGATGAGAGAATTTCTTCTCACATCATTTTATGGCAAATCAAATAAACTGAACAGTGAGAATCCATATATACCCTTGGGTACAGCAGCAGAACAGCAGCACTGATTTCCATGGGTATTATCTGTGCACGTCTAGACTGGGCACTAGGATTGCAGAGCAGTAACACAGAGTCCTTTGTACTTAGGCAATCATCAGAATGGGTAAAAGTATATGCCAAACCAGTCCATCACATATATAAAAATATAAATGTTCTATCTACATGAGGAAAACATTCACAGATATACCACATAGATTCCATATTTGTACTTCTAAATCTCCAGTGATACAGATAGAAACCACACATAGGAGGCTGTGGGTGTCCAACCAGAAAGTGTAGCAAAGGAGTGGAGATTAAAAACTGCACAATGCATATAAGATAAAAAAATGAAGCAACAAGCAATATGAGGGAAAAAAGGCTACTCAAATGACATAAATATGGTTTGCAACACACAGTTTACTAACTGATCAATAGTGAGCATGTATGCTGAAAGATGCACAGATAAAAGATAAATTTGCCATATTTATAACATTGCTGTGAAATAAACTATTCAGATTTACATGGGTATATCCATTATCTTCTTTTGGTAAAAATATAAATAGATTATTTATACTTTAAGAGCAACAGGTCATTTAATCATCTCCAGCAGCTGGTTCTTGGCCACCTGCAAACAGTCACTGGCACCAAATGTCACTTGCAGCATGCAGTTAGTGTTAATACAGACCCTGGAAGAACCTTCCAATAGAACTTCCAGTAAGTGGCAGATAAAATAAATAGGTATTTTCTGAGAGTATTTCTCAAATATCTACATAAACATTTTGGATGTGCCGACTGCCACTTAAGTTTTCAGATTCAGGAATGTGATCCTGTTTATTGACTGCAAAGATGTGCAGAGAGACTTTGGAGGGAGAAGGTAATACAGACTTTTCTATAAATCTCTGTGAATTCAGTAAACTACTAGAATTGTGAACAGGAAAAAAAAAAAAGGAAAGCTAATAGGTTAATAGCAGGGATTTTTTTAATATATTATTTATTTATTTTCCCCTTAATATACTCTGACAAATTACCTTGGAAAAAAGTTACAAACTGCTTCTGAATGCCCTAAACAAAATCATGTTCTCTAAACCACATCTCGCCATAACAGAAAGAAAAAAGCAACATGTTGAAAATGACTTTAAAGTATCCTTTAGTAACCGAACACATGAACTCATATTCATTCAGTCTTACAGCAATGCACTCAGTTCCATACTAATAATAGAATTGTTTCTTCTATCATTCCATCTATAAAAGAGGAATAGATCAAGTCAAAGGCAGCGGCCTCTGGCTGATGATGTATTTTGACAAATGACGTCTCTAACTGGAATCTCAAATTTGAGCTTTGTTGCCTCAGTAGGCCTGAAAGAAGAGATGACCAGACTTGGTTTTGAGAAGACATGGATTTACAGGGAGCCCAGCCCAGCCTGAGGGCGCTGCTCCAGGACATGTATGGAGCCAAGCAGCGGCTGGCACACACACACAGGCTCATTTTTATACAGAAATTATAGGTGTCACTTTAAATAATAGACACAGCATATGGTAATATATGCAAAATACTTTCCAACATGTTCAGGTAGAGATGGAGAAATTAAGTTATCAGTGACAGCTTCACCATATAATATACCAGCCTAACATTTAACAACAGTGAAAATGAAATCCAGAGCTCATCAGATGTATTAGTGGAGCAATGACAGCATTTCTGTGTTTATTTATTAAGTCATTTAAATTCACATGTCAAATCACTGCCCTGGTAGTTGCCTAGGAATGAAACGGAAAAGACTGAAAAACAACAGGCACAAAATCCACCTGCGTTATTCAAGTTGTTTTACTGAGCTTGCTTTACAAACTCGCACGTGGTGTGATCTGAACTTGCTTCAGTACATCTTTAAAATCTGTTCTCTGAATATTAAAGGAAAAAATACTATAAAATAAAACTTGGGTACTGTCTATCAGCTAGTATAGCTCAACAAAGCCGGGTCATAACTGTTACTCTAAGCTTTTCCAATTATTTGTGTGTGACTGAAAATCCTATTATGAAAAAGTGTACTACCATACTTTTACAAGTAAACACAATCTAAAAAAACCCCAGCATTCTGTTTAAAACCTGAATGACGGAAGCAAACACCTTCAAGGAAATGCAGACAAACTAAACCCTCTTGGGGTATTTCAAAATTATTTTCCCCAAAGACACCAGACAGATCTGTCAAACAACTAATTTAAAAGATATGGGTGAATAAGGATTAAGATGTGTTGGTGTTCAGACACTTCCAAACACATATTAAGAAATACTTAATAACCATCAGAAGTATTAACATGGAAAGCTTTTTAGCAGCTCAAGTGTCAATCAGACACTTAGTCAAATCTGAAGTTCTGCAGCTTCCAAAACAAATAGCATGTTTTGAAAATAATTTGATGTTTTAACAAAGCTCCTTGTCATCTTTCACAGCAGACAGATTCCAGCAATGTATCTGGGTAATGAACTGTGCTTCAAAATGATTTATCACAGCCACCACCACAGCCAGTTGCATCACCTTTGGTAGAAGGCAAGATAAAAATGACACACAGTGCTCACGTAGCAATTACCTCATTTACTGAATCAGGAAAAGTCCGGTTCAAATAAGATACAGATTGTTTCAAAATTTAATTCCCCAGTCAAATGATATAAGAAGAAAATAAATCCAATAAAGGACATCTGGTAATTAAGTAAGTGAGCCTAATCTATATTTTAAGTTACTTTGATATTAGTGATCATAAAACTGGAACCATGCTAATAGACTGGGAAGAAAAACAGCCACATATAAAATTTGCAATAAACTTTGTAGATAGATCTCCTGTGTCATGATATTGCCAGACCTTTAAATGATAATAGATCAAAACAGCTAGCAGAAAATATCTACACGGGCATTTTGAATTTTTGCTACTTAAACCAAGGGTACACATTCACCTTAACTTCAAAGGATCAGAGTAAGGCTGCAATAAGCACCTACTTGATCATTCACCGACAATAATTAGCAACATTCTTAGAGGAAGACAACAAAAGCAATCGCCCTGATACTCAGGGTTCATTAGCAAAATTGTAACAGTGGTTCTTAACAGTGTCTTACAAGAATGCAAAAAGAATAAAAAGAGCTTTTATATATAGAATATAGATGTTATTAGTGGTCTAAGTTGCTACGCAGGTGTTTGGAGCTCTTTTGAACTCAGGGGATCAATATCTAAGAGATGTTTGTATTCACTTTCCAGAAGTCCCCAAAGCAGAACAGAACAGCTTCTCCTTTTTCATCATTCTGCAAGAACAAGCATATTTTGATATGCTGATACTTCCATGTTGACATATTTTTCTTAATAAGATATTGTCTTAATTAGCTCCATCTATCATTTGGAGGTTATCCAGGAGACATGTTAAGGATTTTTCTAGTGAAGCAGAAAAAACCCATATGGTTTTTGATTGCATATTATTCCTTACTATAAACCCAGGACCTGCTCATTGCTGCACTCCCAGAAAAACAGTTTTCATCTGTTACTGTCTCATCTCATGTGGAAATGAAATCCTAGGATTTTAGCCTGCACAAAATACCCACATATTCTTTCCTTCATCAGATACTGTTGGTGCCAACTCATGACCAAGACACAAAAGGCCTTGCTCAGCCCTGCTGCTGGCTCTGGCCATCAAGGTTTGCATCAGCAGCTCTTCTGTTGGCCTCTGTCTACAAAGTTCTCATTGGCATCCATATAATCATTTAACACACTGGGATATTACACAGCTACTTGCTCAATCCAAAATTATTTTAGTTAGCATACTCCTGCTTTTTTCACAACCTCAGATGTAGGAAAAGAAAAACTGAATGTACATGAGGTCTATCAACAGGTACTTTCCCTCAGTACCATCTTGTGAAAACATTATGAAAAACCATACTTATTTATAGACAGTACTTCTGTATGCACCTATAAAAACTATAGATTTACGTAAAAACCCAAAGCTTCCAATCTCTCAGAATTGCAAGCGAAAGATAGAGAAAACCATTTATTTTCTAGAGAGATACTGAATAATTTCCATTTTTCCCTATATACAGGTCATGGTCTACAAGGTTTCCCAAAGATGCATTTTCTTTAAAAACAGTGATATCTTTAGAGCACTCCCTGCAACAACAACAATCAACTTTCCTTTAATAAAGAAAATGTTTCTAAGTAACGCAGGTAAACACAAGTTTTTAAGTAAACTTGTCTAACTAAACACACAAGTACCTCAGTCTCAAAGGTATTAATGAAGCAAAGTATTTTAAAATGCTAGAAAATTACACCCATCATACCAAGCAGCAATTTAATGCCTTAAACAGGCAGCCAGATGGCTGGTTTCAGCCAGCCCGTTTCCACTGACCTGTATTTAATCAGCGGAGCTACCCGAGACAACTAGCCTGGATTTTTAAGAGACAGATGAAGATGGAGGGGGACAGCTAGAGCTGGAGATGAGCAGAATTAGAAATTACTTAAGGCTGGGGGTGGCCAGCCCTTGGCAGGCCAGAGGCAGCAGCTCCCAGCTCTGCTCCCTGGCCCAACGGGACAATTCAGGCACCTGCTGGAAGCCCCAGAGGGTCAGCAGGACCTTTGGGACATTCCTGCAGCCTGGCCACAATCTTCCAGCTGGGCTCTTAACTGCCCCGATGCTCTGCCCGCTCCTGAAGCCTGTGACCCGTGTAGCTCGAGCACTAAAAACCTCAGACACAACATCTCTTCTGGTAGTGCCTAACTGGACAGAAAAAAAATAGATAGAGCTTTGCTAGAGAGGAAGGAGAACATGTTCTCACAACCACAATTCCTGTCTGAGCCTTCAGACTGTTAGTTTGTCTGCTTTTTGGTAGACACTATCACACCCTAGAGTTTTTCATTTTTAGGTTATAAATCTGCTTCTTTCCCAATAGTCAGAGGGTTTTCCCAGTTCACTGGCCAACCATCAAATGGCCACACACACAAAAGACAGATCCATGTTTCCACCGACTTAACAGCACCTCTAATGCCCATCCTCTCTAGCTCTCCAAAGCACACTGCTTCTCACTAGTATTTTTACATTGCTGAAGACAAGTTTTTACCTAACACTTCTTTCAATGATGGTTCTAAGCAAGTTCGGTTTGACCTGGAAGTCAATGATTATGGTCAAAGCCATTTAGCAATGTCACTGTACTGTCCCTTCACGTCACAGAAGAGGACAAGCCCAGGGAGTGACAGGTGACATTAAAATCTCTGAAGTCAAACCTTGGAGGCTACCTGGGAGCACAGTAACAGCAGCTGGAGCTGGACCTACAAGGAGCAACCTTGTTATTTAAATTGAGAGAATGAGAAAAGGTGTCATAAATTCACACAAATTGCTCAAATATTATGATCTGAGTACTCAAATACTTATTTCTGCATGAGCAGTCTATGGGAAATGTGCAGTCAGAGATGGTAGTACAACCACGTGTTAATGACTCCCAGAACCAGCCCCAGCTGAGAACCAGCACACCAGGATGGCTCATTACAGTGCACAATGAAGACATTACCACCTTAATCTCAAAAAATAATCTTATGCTAATTTTTACACAACATCCTGCCATAGTATATTTGCTGCCCATTTTACACCCATGTGTACACAAAAGGCACAAGAAACTGAAAGTTTGAGACGGGTAGAGAACTTTTTGATTTTTAATTCCTTTTAAAACTGAAATCTAGATCACAACATTCATCAAGAAGCAACGGTGGAAGTCAGTGCCAGGCTTGCTTATTCTCAGAAATAAACTTGAGCAGTTTCAGGACCTTGTCTTTTGAGCATAGATTGCATTCTAGCGTATCAGATGCTGCAGTAATGGGATTTTGTAAATCTGAAGCGCCTTCATATTGTGTACATAAAGAAATCTCTTGATGTTTTACTTAGTTTAATGCTCTTTTTCATCATACGTACCCACCCATGCCCCCCTGCTTTCAACAGCTAATAACCAATACATCTGATGAAAATTAATTGTCTTGACAGCTTGCATAAAAACCATAAAGGTCCAAAGGAAAAATGCTGTGGCAGCATTTTCTTTCTCTGTAGGACAGTAGCTATGGAAACTATCTTTAGAGGCCAACTGGCCTTCATCCCAGTACAACACACAAAAAATCAAAATGCTACTTTCACTGGGTTAGTCAGTGGCACCAGTCTTAATTGTCAACCTCTACAACACTGCCACATGTGAGCTAGAGCAAAATATTCATTGATTTTGTTGGGAACAAAGCTGATATCACATTAAAGGGCGTAATACAGAGCCTTATGAACTGTGCTCATATTGATAATTATTATGATAATCTATTGCAAAGAACATATGAACTATCTGAAACTAGACAGATACCTAAAATACCAATGTGCAAATTATCCATTTTCTTCATAGAAAATATTTAGTTATTATAATAGAAATAATTTAGTCTTATCTTCAAGTAACTACTTGCAGCCAAGGAGGAAATCTCTAATCTTCTTTAACTGTCACATTTCACTAACAGGAACTCCTATCCTTTTGGAAAGGTTTTATCCCATACAGGCATTCTGAACAAGAGCTGTGATTTCTAATACAGTCTGAAAAAATCATCTTTTTTTATCAATGCTGATTATGAAGGGTTCTTCGCTCAAAAGGCAAGACACAGATGAGCCAGAGGTTGACTATTGTAAATGCACGTGGCAACTTCCATTGCCAACCACGGAAGAGTTCACACAGAACAGCAATCACAGGCCATTAATGAGGCTCTGAAACTTCTGAAGAAATATGTCTTTTATCCAGAATAATATTCAAAAAGTAGTGGAAGGTTTCAGAGATTAAGAAACCTACCTAGAAGGAAGGAAGCCAGAGTGTACATATACCTCAAGGATACGTACATTTCAGCTCTGCAGAGGTTGGTATTTCACTCAACAATACAATACTGCAACACTGAGGTACTTTCTGGCCACCCCAGTCTGTCTCCCTGTAATCTTAGTCATGACCTTCACCAGGTATTTCACGTGCTAGATGATTTTCCACAGGTGAACGCTCTTTCTCTTGCTAGAGGGAAGAAAATCTATTTGCTGCATGTATTAAGGATCTAGCAATTAATGTCCATTCCTTCTTTTTAATAAATTAGCAGTGTCAAGAACCTTCTCTATAAAGCAGTAGATTCAGTCTCTCAGAAGTATGTATTGCATCTCATAGACAAAGAAGTTAACACCTTCAATGCAGTCTTAAACCAAATTGTTTCACTATATGGAAAAGAAGCTTTTGTATTTCCTTTTCAGACCTTGCTGATGGGATATTTTGTAATATCATTGTAAAAACAAACAGAAATCCCCACCAAAACCAACTAAAATAAACTAACAAACAAAAATGTAAAAGTTTGCTGAAGTCAGAGAGAAATCCACTGCTGAAGCAAATGGGAAGAAGGCACAGACATCTGACTGCAGAGCTGTGGATTCATCCTGTCACATAGGAGCTCTGCATCTGAAAAATTGACTGGGTGGACTTGAGGGAAGAGAGCCATGCCATGCTTACATTCCCTTGGTGCCATCAATAAATCTATGCCTGAGTGGAACTATGGGTCATATTTAGATCCACCAATGGTTCTCATTAATGTAACTGTTACCTCTACATAGGCTTAGGTCCCTGTAAGACTGCAGCAAAACACACTACAATTTTTCTATGCCTCAGACTGAGGTTTGATCCAGCTACTACTAAACAAACCAAGGTATCTTTCAGCTAGCTTGGATCTGACTCAAAAATATGTGGTCCATGCTGCCATCATAAAATAGAAGAGATTAACAGAACTGAAAGGACAGACAATAGAGCTTACGTGCCAAAGCCTGAGTTCTTTTCCCATGTTAATCTCCTAAGAGACATCCATGACTGAAAACCTCATCGTGCTTTACCATCCTTAAGACTACCACAGCTACACCACTGCTGAGAGATGATGTTATGGAGATTAATCCAGATTAATATTATTAATTTATCTAAGTATTGCTATAAATACCTTTCTTAGAAAAGCCTTTACAAGACAAGGGAAAAGTAAGCTCACATAGTGATACATCCCAACCTATACCACCTTCACCCTTGCATAAACCCTCAAATCAGCCTATAAGATGCACAATAAATACCCAAGCATGCTTACATTACTCTATGAAGCAAATCCATCAGGGACCACTGCTATTATTAAGTGCATCCTACACCCATGAGTTACATCATTAGCTTTTGTCAAAAATATTTGTAATTAGCTATGAAAAATCTGATCCTTTCTTTGATATATCACCACCCCAGAAAAACAGTATAATACCACACTTCCTCTCCTCGTTTTACAATGTGATCTCCTCTCTCTGAAATAAATGCTGTTGCAGATCCCAGTACCTTCTTCCATTCCTGCTTTCACACCTCATAACATCTGTATCACAAATCTCAACACCTGACAGCCTGTTCTACTGCAAATTTTTATTCCTTCAGTTCTGACACTTTTGTAACATAGCTTTTCAAACTTCATAGAATACCCCTTTGCAGTTCAATATTATCTTCCTGAACACAACTTTACTATTTTCTTCCAAGAGGAAGTAAATAAAAATCCAACAAGGACATTTTTTTTGTACTCTGCAGTCAACTTCTTTGGCCATTTTCTGACCTTAACCCACAGTGTACGTGTGAAGCACATCATTCATGTTTTTGTAGATTCCCACCCGAATTGTGCACAACAACAACAGCCAGAGTACCACAGATAAAATGTGGATGCAAGGTGCCCAGCAGTTGACCCCTTAAAGCATGCCCAGGACCAGCTGCTTGTGCAGTCTCTTGGGCCCAGTGGGAGACAAAGTAGAGGTGCCATCCTGGATCCACAAACGATCACAGCAAATAATCAAGTTGTTTTTTTTCTTATTTGTGCCAAGTCAGATAATACCAATACACCTACTGAGTTCTTGGCTACACCTCTACTACAGTGTCAATACAAATATAAATATACTAAGAGGAGTAAGAATTAAAATAAAAATTAAATAATCAAACTATAGTAGCATACCACCATATTGTAATTATTCATTTACATCAGGTAACTCTGAAAACAATGACTAGATACTTACTCGCGTACAAGACACAGGCTCTAGCAGTAGCAGTGAAGCCAATGTTGGATTTTAGCTTCCTGCAGTGGCTCAGACCAACAACATAAGCAAAATTTTGGCACAGAGAAGAACTGAAAAGTCCAAAGGATTCAAGTGAACATAATGAGAGAGCAGCTGCATTGTCTATTTAGAACAACACAGGCCACCAGGAGCCAAGAGTCTATTTAAAGGGGTTTATACACAATGCAAGGGAAGTTATTAGAAGATGGAACAAAGATGTAAGTGGAAAGCAACTGGTAAATCTTTGGCTCAGATACACAGAAACACATGGATTTAAGAGAAATCTTTAGAAGAGAGGTGGGCAAAAGAGAATGTATCTTTTTGTTGTTTCACAGAATATGCCAGTGTTGAAAACTTTGTTTCTGTGACCTATCAAACTTTTTTTTTCCACATCTTGGTTTTTCCTTCCTGCTCTTCCTTGCATTCTGATTTTTCTGAGAAATAATTTATATTTCAGATGTGAACTGTCAGTGTACACACTACAGCAAGTAGAAGTACTTGACTCTCCTTTATGAGCCATTAAGTTCTGCATTGTAGAGATTGTCTCCTGAAAACAAAACAAAACAAAAACCCTTCCCATTTTCATTTCAAGGGATAAGTATGGAAGAAAAATAAATTCTCAAAAGCACAAGAGAATTCCAGGGCCTCTGACTTTTAGAGGAGTTTTGCATATAGGAGTCTTGCTGGCAGAACACCCAGTCTCTTAATGTTTAAATCATTTGAATATATTTTTTAATAAAGATCCTTTTTTAAAAAATTCCATCCACATCAGCTTGGGACTGTATCCATCACCTAATATCCTAATACTATCAATTCTTTGGTTGTTTCTAGAAGTTTCCATTACATAATGTAAATAAGATCTAAATATCAGAGTGAGAAACACTAAACAGAATTTTGAGCAGTAACCCCTCCAGACCTACAAAATGGAAGCATAAATGCAAAATCTAACAGGCTTCTGACTGATGTTTTGCACAAATATTATTAAAATTGCCTTTTAATCATCTGATTTCTGAGCAGAGGCAATTCTGCTCAACTTAGCCACAGTGCAGCTTCAGGTGGAGTAAGGGGTTTCAAATCTTCCTGCAAACATAAATCAGAAGTAGGAACACAATCCCTGCATCTTAAATATCACTCCCATACCAGTTCCATCACACTATGTTAGCACATTTTAACTGAATGACCAAACTAATAGCAGCTACCTACCATAATTCTTGAGAACAAGAGCAGAGCAAAAGGGGCTTGGGTTTTTTTGGGGTCTATTTGTACAGCATCTCTTTAGAAGCTTTAATCCTGTGAACAGCTACACACATGCTTAACTTTACAGGCTGAGTAGCCTATCCATTTCAATGGTGTAACTCTAAGGTTAAGCAGGTGTCTCGCTGGTTGCAAAATCAGGGTCTTAAGTGGAAAATTAATCAGTGTAATAAGCGGATTTATGCACAACACCTGGCTGCTGCTGCTGAGCTTATCTGTGTGGGGATTTATCTGGCAGAGTCAAGCAGTGGTGTAGCTGCAACTCTCTACAACAGTTGTACAAACTCTGCAGAGCAGACAAGTGGAGAAGTTAACCATTTGTAATTACTGCAGAAAGGGAGGCTCTTTGTTTATGTAAGAAGGCATCACCAAGGACCTACAAAGCATGCATTTACACATCACTCCAGCAAGAAAGCCTGGTCAGTGTGTCCTACGTGCAATAAACAGCAAAAATGCACCTAAGAAAAAGCTGAAGCAGGAACAACTTTCCTAGGAAACTCTCTAAAAACACCACAGGACAGAAAGACCAGATAGAAAAAGCCCAGAAGTACAACATATACTAATTCTGAGCTAAAGACCATAAAATACCTGTCCACAACCTTCAGTGGAAGGGCAAACTACACAAGAGATGCCAAACTTCATCCTCATGTTCTGCTTTTTTTAAACGTTTCGAGCAGAGCACCTGCACTGAACTCCCAATTCACCCTTAACGATCCGCCAACCATCGCGCCGGGGGGACGTACCATATGGCTCCCGTTACCCGCGTAAAGCGGGCGCCGTGTCACGGCAGCCCCGCTCCACGTGCGCAGCCAGGAGCCCGTTCCAAGGCTCTGGCGGAACGGGAGTTCCATCGGGCGCTGCAGACACGCCGGGGACGAGCCGAGCTTCAGACTCGGGCTGCTGTTCCCCACCTCTGAAATCCACCAGGTCACAACAAGTTCTGGGAGCGTTTTAACCTAGATGACTCAAAATCTTATTAGAGTGTTTTTAATGCCACAGCAATCTAATTAATCTCCTTTTTCATAATGTTTCCTTCCACAGCACGGCACGTTTCAATTTTTAGAAGAAACATGTAAATTTACAGCAGCAGAGACCTGATGACATTGTTATTCTTGCTACTGGCAAGGCTTCATCTAGTGCCAGTGGCATTAACAGCACTGTTCACCAGCAAAAGGAACTAAGTCTTGGTAAATTTGCTTTATCCTGAAAGGGAACACTGTATTTGGCTTCTATGATTTGTTTCCTCTTTTAACAAGAAACGGAAAAAAATTGCGGTTTTCAAGGCACAAAAAAAATATTTTTGGTTAATCACTGATGACTGGCATCAAAATTCATTGAGAAAAATTCCTTATCATTCTGATCACTGCCTACTTATTCCCCCACCACATTTAAAACTCTAGCCTGCCCATTCCAGCATTTCAGTGCAATTTTTATTGACCTACTAACCTGTGACTCTGGAAGCCTGGAGCTAAGAATGCAATAATGGCGAGCAAATACAAGTCTCCAAACAGTGTAATAACCTTAAGTAAACTACTGCCAAGCAAAGTCCTGCAGATCAAACAGTTCCCACGAAGCCTTATGCTATTAACTAGCAAAAAAGTCCCATGATATCTCCATAGCCATGCACAATAAGAGAGCACTGTGCTTCTGTTTACTTACATAGCTTATCTGCAATCCACTAATGTATACAGTCAATCCCTCAGATGTAAATCACTTGTCTATTTAATGTTACTTCACTTGTTAAAAACTTTGCCAGCTTTCTAATGATAAACAGGGGGTTTATCTGGAATATCAATTTTTAAGGGATGTATAATAGACGTTTATAAACCATTTCAATTAGGGAGTCAATTCTGGATCATTACATGGAGAAAAGTAATTGTAAATGTATAGAGTAAAGTTAACAACAATGGTATTTATATGGCTCTACTTTTCTCCTACAAGGAGACTGCACAGCCCACTCACTCTTATTCTACCTTATTTCAGTCATTTCCTGGGTAAACCCACCTCAGAGGATGGATAATGGATCTAGCACCCTACTAAAACCAACAGCATCATCCACTAAAAGCCTTTTCGGACAGCAGCAGGTCACTCAGTACTCTGCATTAGCTTTACACCCTATTGCTTTGTGCACTTCCAACTCAAAAACATTTTTAAAATATTTATTTTCTGACTAAAGTAATTCTTCCACCGTTGCAATCCAGGTATCTGTACAGTGTGGAGGAGTCAGTCTTTAAACAAACAGGACAGAAAATAAGGAAGAAATAAAGCTCTTTAAGATGCTCCTGACAGTGACAGCAAAATAAAATCTGCTGCCCCTGAAGCAACAGGACTCAAGCGCAGCTACCGCCGGCTCCTCTTCCTGCGGCTCACGGAGGAAAAAAGGGAAAAGCAGAGCACTGCACTTTTCCCCCGGCCGAGGTGGAGCAGAGCCCCCCGGCAGGGACGCCGCGCACAGGCGCGGTGCGGGGCTCCGGGCCGGGTAGGGGCCGCGGGGGGGCGCGGCGGTGCCTGCGGAGCGGTCGCCCCGGGATCAGCGCGGCCGGCGCAGGGAACCCGCTGTCCGCGGCGTTTCGGGGCTTCGTCGGCCCGTCGGCAGCTCCGCCGGCCGGAGCCGCAGGGAGCTCAGC
>VYZU01014101.1:0-23392 GCA_013401355.1 Ceyx cyanopectus | reverse complement strand
CGCCGCGGCGGGGGGGGCGCCGGGCGGGGGCGGCCATTGTCTGCGGCGGCGGGGCCGGGGCCGCCGGGCTCCCCGGGGCTCCCCCGGGCTCCTTCGGGCTGACGGCGGCGGGCGGGACCTGCCCGGGGACAGGGCGTCCGGGCACAGCGCAGCATCGTCCCGGCGGCATCGGAGCAGCTGCCCCCAGGCCGCCCCTCTGGGTTTGGGCAGCTCAGCCCCGCCGGCATGCACAGCACCAAGAAAACCCTTGCTCAGCACGGCCGTAAATTAAATGCAAATCTCCGATTGATACCGTTTCGGCTGTCTTCGAAAGTTAGGAAGGAAAGCACTCGGTATAGAAGAGCCGCCTGGCCTGTGATGATGTCTCGGCCTTGGTAGTGCTGGTTTAACAGCTGAACTCGATGATCTGAAAAGGTCTTTTCCAACATCAAACGATTCAGTGACTTGGGAAGAGCTCAGTGGCTGCAGCTCTGCCCAAGGAGGTCCCTGCCAGTCAGGCTGCTGGGGGCCTGGTTGTGCAACATGAAAACTTCAGGTGGATGGAGACTTGCAGCTATGCCTGGTGTGCTTTTATAACATCATGTTTTGTGGAAAAGCAGTTCCTAAACAATCACTGAAAGCTTTGTCAGCTGATAGTCAAAAAGTCACAAGTAAAAAGTTTTTCCAGGTTCGAATAGTTAACACTGGTATGGGTTCAGGTTATTCATATAATCAACCTAAATTGCCAATCTGGATCCCTTTATAATTAGCGATTTAAACTGCAAAGATTAAATGGTTTTTGAGACTTGGTTAATATTTGAATGGCTGCACTGGATCTGCCCAGGCGGCCTGTGTAGCTCAGTGTCATTTTTGTTCATTAACAAAACCCAAATATCCAGGGAAAGATGCACTGCTTTTCCACTCCCCAAACACCTGTGAGCTCAGGGACATCCTGAGCCAAGCTTGCCTTCTGTGCATTTACTACAGCTCACCAGATTTCTTTGTCTAGTCCCCAAACAAACTCAATGTATGCTTTTAAAATCTGTGATACCCTTTGCAGATGCTCTGAACCTTGTTCACATGAACAGGCTCTTTCATTTGTTCTTAGATGTGCCACCTCACCTGTTAGCTCCATTCAATACCCTGGATTTCTTGCACTGAAACAATCTGTGGCCAATTCTCTCCATGCTACTCATGCTTTTAGCTCTGTCATTCCCCTGCATAAATTACTTTTTCAGACTCCAGAGTCCTACTTGTTTCATAAATTAAAACTATCTTATGCTTCTGATTACCCTTTACTACCCTCCTGTGAACTTTTACAGCTCTTTAGAATCTTTCCTGAAGTGGGGTACCTGAACCACAACTGGTATTCCAGATGCAATAAAATGACAGTCCCTTCCTAGGTGTGGTACTGCAGATCTTAAAACACTGTCCCAGTCTAGTCAACAAATCTTTCTATCATTCTGTAAATTGTAGCACAGAAAGCTTTTAAAGACAACATCTATTTTTCTACAATTCTCCTTTCCTGAATTCCTAGTGAAATCATGGGATGATTTCACCAGATATGCTAGATAAACCAAACTACAGGAATGAAAAAAAATACTGACTCTTTATTTATTTTCAAGTCTGAGCTCACATCCACAGAAATGAAGAGCAATGAAGTTGGTGTCCTACTCTGTTAACTAGAAGTGATTTAGAATTAAAAAGAGACGGTATTTATCTACAATTTAAAGCTATAATTATAAATTGAAAGTACTTTTTATGCCTATTGAGCTGTACTGTTCCTGACAGCTGAGATACTGTTCTTCTGTGTCTCTTTAAGATTGCGTCTGTTTCATACACAGCAATAAGTACATTCCAAATAATTACTTATTTTGTGTCCCTAGGCTTGCGTAATTTCATCTAGCATAGACATTTACAAGATAATACACTAGGTTTCAAACAAAATTCATGGGCTTGCCTACCATTGCTTTGTAGTGATACTGAAAACGCAGTGCTCGTACTTGAGAACACTAAAATGAAGCAGATGATAGTGTTAGCTCCATACATTAATGGCAGCCATTGCTTCAAATATAGAAACTTCAAACAGCTGGCACTGACAAATGCAATAATTGCTCAGTACAGGAATTGTGTCATTTTCTCAGACACCGAACTACTGTTGGAGATCATTCTTAAACAGGCTTCTGAATCTCCACTGGCATAATGTACATGCAGAGGTGGCTCTCAGCTCACTGTTTCTGCAGCTTTTTCAAATGGGAGATGCTTGGGAAAGAACAGCTATGTTGACAGGTTGGAAGTGACCAATCTGTACAGTAATCAACAGTGCCAGAATAACCATGCGATCTTCAAGAGGGTCTGTGCTTCGGGGAGACACTTCATACTTAAAAATCTGGGGGAAGAAGCCTCCAGAAATATAGTTACTAAGTTTAAATCAATTCTTGTCCTCTTTTATTAATGATTTATTTACATACATAGGACTGAAGCTATGTATAGGTGATGTAATGCTAGATTTTCAGATATTCTACCTAAAGGTTACTAGCACTTAACACTAGCAGTGTTCCAAAACTCTATTAAGCATAAGTAGGGTAGAAATGGTGTGTGCTGACGTCATTTATCAAAACAGTTGCTCTTTCAGCCTGACACAGGACACTGTTCAGTGAGACCCTTTTGGGGGACTTCAAATATTGGGATGTCTGCGCATCTGGGAAAAGTGCCAGGCCAGGCTATTACACAAAAGGCTGTGCAACGGTAGCTGTCGGGGACACTTATTGAGTGCCCTGTGCTGGCAGAAAAAAGCACAGCTCTGTTGCTGGACTAGAGATTCCAGAACAAACTGGTCCCCAATAACCATGTTGGTATTTTCCAGTACAGACTGGTAAGCATGACTACAGAAAGACAGTCTAGCTGCTGCCTCGTGCTGATACCTGTTACCGTCAGCTCCTGCTGCTGATGGTTGCATTCAGCCTGTAAAGGGTTCTAGAAAAGCTTTCTCTTGATCTTAATGGAAGTTTAGAATTTAGATCCTTCATGGGAATTCCAAGTGTCTATTGAATAGGCTGAAGAAAGGCTCAAGTGCTGCCATTTGCACATTTCCACATTGCAGAACAGAAGCAAAAAGAAATTCTGACATTACGGTCACTGGGAGAAGGGCTGTATTTGGCTTTTATCAAGCATTTATAGCAGTGTTATTAGAGGAAAAGAGAAGAGGGATTGAGAGTGCTTACAACTTCTGATGTGTGTTTATGGACCAATCTCTGCCAGGGCTCTGCAGGAAGATAGGTACTTCCTTTGCATTTGATCTCTCTTCCCCAACTGGGAAGAGTGGAAGATCATAAAAATACAGGAAGCCTTACGGGAACCACACATTACGTACTTGTTTCTCTCAAAAGAGCTTAAGAGGCTCTTGACTTGCCTAGTAGAGGACTAAGAATCTGCTGAATGAAAAACATTATTATATTTATTAAAGCATTGTCTAGAACTGAACTGGGAAGAATTTGAGAGAAAGCATCAAACTAGCATGAAAACTCCTGAAGTTCTGGGCAGCAGAAGCCTGTGCGTGGAAGCAGAAAGGCTTGTCCCTCTGCCATCTTTAAAGGTGCTGCTTAAATTACAGCGAACTAAGTACCTTGAAAAAGCTGGTATCTGCTTACTGCTAAGTGATTGCTGGAGATTAATCTAGGGGTTCTATTTTTTTTTTTATTATTTAAATTCACTCTTTAGCCTTTGCTTAGCCAATCAGATGGTAATAAAACTAAGAGGTCTGTATTTTGCAAGCTTTTATTAATTTTTTTTAAATCTCAGGAATACCTACATAAACAAGAGTTGGCAAATTCTGAGTTATGATGATTTAAGTAGGAAAAAAATATGCTAAGGTCTCTAATATCTGATGAATGCTGCCTTATGTTTGAAACCTTGTCCCTAGTGGAACCCATTACAATAATGTTTATACAGGTTTACCCTATAAATACATTATATTTTCCCTACAGCAGAATATGTTGGAATTTACTCCTGATTAAAAAAAAATAAATAATGTGCAAATGGGCCATGTCCCAGAATATGAGTTGCTGTAGAAGTAATTATGCCATTTTATTAACAAATAAAACAATTTTTTAACATAAAAAGGACTTCATATAGCAAGCAGAATTGATAGGAAGGGAACTCTGGATCTCCTGTAATGTGTGTAAACAGGAAGCCAGCCAAATCCTACAGAATTAAAGGAAATTCAGAAAGCTGTGAAGTACCTCCCCAAGCTCTTCCCAACTGATTACAGTCAGTGTTAGAGCTAACTGGGAGATGTGGTGAGCCTCCTGGATAAGACTAGTGGTCTAAACTCTACTTGTGCAAAAACAAACCCCAGCTTGTCTGCATCTTCAGCTGCCAAGTGCAGACAAAGCCTGGAGAGAGGTTCTGACTGTGATAGTAGAAAGCAGGAAGATGACAGTGATGGATCAGCACATACTTAACATTAAATAGCAGGAAGGGGTGATGTCACAGCAACATTTTAATTGCACAGGTGTTCCACTTTCAACTCAAGTGCTATTTGTTCTTCAATAAGGCCAGCCAGATGACTCAGGTATCTACATCCATAGATTTCTCTACATTAAAAACAATTGCACAAGCACAGCAACACTAATTCACTTTAAAATAAACTGCCTCAAGAGAGCAGAATACAGCTCTTCTCTCCTTCTCCCCTTGCCACTACCCAGCCCGACAGAGGAGATCGTTTATATGGATCTTTACACTTTGGAGTGACAAGGGTCAAGGACAGGAGTTAGAGAGGACACTGACAAAGACAGGTCTCCTCTTCCATGCTGCATCATGCTGTGAACTGTAGACACAAGAAAACACTCTCCTGTCATGGAGCACAGCGTAAGATTGTCACCGAACTTGCTTTAAGCCATAAAACCTCTTAAAGATTCAAGCAGTAATGTGGGAACTTCATCCCCCAGACTGGAGTGAACAGGCTGCCAACACACAGTGCATGAGAAATACAACCTTATTATTGATACACTGAACTAGAACACAGAAAAACCCTGGCTTAGACACAGATCTCTTGTATAAGCTCCCTTACTTAGTATATTCACAACCTTATTTTTCTCTGTAAAAAGGGAATTATTTTATTTCTTGTTTCATCCTTGGGGCAGAGGAGATGAAAACCATTTCTCACTGTGTGAGGAACAATGAGGCTCTGTTCTTACTTGAGGACTTAAAGTCTCGCTTTAATGTAATTTAGAAAAAAATAAAAATGGTTAAGCATTACAGAATGAAAGAGAAATGCTAAACTTTATTATTTAACTTCTCTTTCACGAGTGAAACTGATTTACAGGGAAAGATGCTAGCCTGACTTGTATGACTTCATATACATTTTCTTACCGGCCTCTTCTACATCTGCCATCAGCACTGCCCTGTTTGTAAACTTGGTTAGTGAAACAGATCAGTGATGTACCATTCCTTTAAAAATATCAAATTCATAAGTTCTCTATTTTTCCTTCCTTAAACCCGTCACCCCATCTAAAACCTCATCTCACAGCCTGTGTTGGTGCACTACTCATTTCTATAATACATTTCAATATCCTGTTTTTATAACATCCCAAATTCTCATTTGCTGCCTTGATGTAAATCCTTGATGTAAATCCTCTCCCAGATAGGAAACAGAGGCTCTGTGTAAAGATACAGTTGTTCAGTCTTAGAGAAGACTTCAGGGCGATGTCACTGTTACTCACAGAATTATTCTTTGTTTCATGAATAATTCAAATAAAATAATTTTACGTATTGAGGAGTGAAATATGATTCAACATGAGCAAGAGTGGCTGTACCTAGACATTAGTGGAAGACTGAATTCAACACCAAATAGTAAATAGAGACTACAGAGTTTCCATTTGGAAATGTTTGATCTTTTAAGAAGGATTAGATAGTCTCAGCACCAACAGCTGACACTTGTGTATTCATTTCTTGTAGATTGCTATGCTGGTCTGTTATTTGGTTTTGTCCTTCAAACCTGGGGCATGGTGTCAGGTGAGTGGGTGGTCTGACTCTTCCCCACCTGACTGGTCCTTTTGGGCCAGCCTGGTTCCCCCAGGCAGCGATGCAGCCATGGCACAGAGCATCTGTGGTGAGCCTGGTGCCTGCTACCTGAACCAAAGTCTGCACTTCAGGAGACACAGACAAAAAGCCTGCCACTTACACTTAGCTTCAGATAAAATCAGCTCAAAGCTTTTTTTTTCTTAGCTCTAAATAGCCACTACAGTAATATGTATGTCTGCATACACAAAAGAGTTTGTTCTTATAAAAAAATCTAAAACAAATGCAGAACCATGCCAAGATTATACATTTAATTTCCCAGCATACAAATGAGGATCTAATTTACTCTGAGCTGTTCATGCATTTTGCTTTTAACAAACATCCATATGTCAAATAGACCTTCCACATACTTCCCTGCTGGAGTTTTTTTCCTTTCAACTTGGTAGGGAACATTTGTGATCCTTATTCTACCAAATATATCTAAAGAATATATTTTGCTCAAGGCCTTCTCTTTTTTAATTTAAGAGAAACAAATCAATTCATGGCTCTGGCAGCCTCGCTATTATGACAAGCATACATCTGTGCAAAAATACCCTGATCCCTAATTAATTACAGAATGTTATTAACATTTTTAAATTTAACATTGGTTAATTTATTCAATTTTATAAATATGACCATATGAAGTACCTTTTAAAGAACACTTTTCCATCAATTGCCTGCAGTTTTAAAATCCATGTGGTTTAGCAGAGATACAGAGGTATTTTCTTGTATCAAAATTATTTTCTATTCAGATTGTTCCAAATCCTTTATGTAATGATTTCAACCACTGAAGCTTGACACTTCAGTCCTGATTTGTGCAGCACTGATGAAGAGTATTAACGGGAGTTTTCTCCAATTAAAAGAAATGGGCTGAGAGTCATATTCTTTAAAATTAATAATTGTTATGAATGTGTGATGTCAAAATCATCCCAGGTCATACTTCTCATATACCACAGCACATCAAACTGAGATTAATTTTAAGTCATCTTAGTAAATGCTCCACAAAAATGTGCCCTATCACAGTTGAAATTACTTACTGTTAAAGGAGATTTACTTATTGATCAGCTGAAGAGTTGCAAATAAAATTACCATCAACTTTAATCAATTGAGAACAACTATTTTATATGACTAATTAGTGGAACTGATAAAAAAAAAGTGAATAGGTATAAACTTCTGCAGGGCATCTGTATTTCTTTGTTTGAAAGACAGTGATCAGTTTTGATGTGAACACTGAGTGAACACTCAGTTAACTATAAACTGCTCCAACTGCAACAAGTGTTCTAGTCTTTTCCCTTGGTTACAAGTTTAGTATTTATAGTGGACTTATGTGGTCCGTAAGGTCCACCTGTAATCTTTCACCTATTCTCTCAGTTTTTCGTGATCCTATTAAAAATATAATTTAAAAGGCAAATATTAAAACACTTGCTTTTCTATATACTCATTATTCACATTGCTCTCACCCAACTCAGTCATGAAAAAGTATCTTTAACAACTATGGTGTGTGAGAGGCATTGTACCCAGGAGTCAAAGGCAGCGAGCTGGTTTCATTCACAGATAATACAATGGCCATGCTTTTTGTGGCCTGTAACTACATCTGCACTGCTCACTGAACCATCCAAATTTACACTCAGCTAAAGAAAGGCACATTTGGCCAAAAATCTGATACATTTTTAATTGGTATCCCAATTCCCACATTCAAATACTAATCCTTGATAGAAATGCATTATCTGAAGCAGTACTGTGAACTGTATTATACTACTTAGTAGGCATATATGTTTTCTAGCTATCTTTTTCTGTGATTTTTTTCACACATAAAGTCACAAATAAGAAGCCTCAGCTTTGGAGAGACATATATGATGTTGTAATTTTAATTGGAAACATCTGAGTACCTGTGGTTACTGAGTGACTCCTAATTGCCAAACTTTGCTCTGCCTCAGCCAACCTTGCCTCCAAACACTAAGGAAACTGAAAGGAATACTTCTGTATTTTTGTGGATTTTACAAATGTATCATATATATATATCCACTGCTATATCTAGCAGTGGTGTAGAGATGTAGCAAAAAAACCCAACCACCGCCATCAGCAACAAAACAAAACATTGAGAAAGAGATGAGGGGCAGGTGTTAGTGGCTAATAGCACAAAACACATTTTTCCTGGCCTTATTCATTGCCAAGATGATGTGAAAATACAGGCGGGTCAAGAAGCAAAGAAGGAAGCCTCATGCTCTTGCAGATCACACACCAAACTGATTGCTGCCTGATGATCATGGGCTAGAATAATTCTGCAAGGTAACTCACTGCAAGGACAGTCTATAAGACAGTCTTCATGTTAACATCATGAACCACAGACAATTTTTGTTATCAGAAACATCCAAAATGGGTTAAAATGGCTGCTTTGACCTTAATTCTCCTCAAGCCAATTTACTAAGCTCCCAACAAGGAAAAGATACTTGTGCAGAGCATGACCTTATTTAGCTTGGGTAGCATTTGCTTTTTTTCACAACCTTCATTACTGTATTATTATACATAGGGGTTTTCATTCGTTTGCCATGCAACTTACTCCTCTAAGATTAGTCTTTTTCTAGTCAAGCAGTTTAAAGCTAATCACAGTTGTTATTTTAATCTCTGCTCACCATTAAGAATCCTTGCAGAGCTATTTTGCTTGTTAGCAATTATGGTCTCCCATTGGAAGTTCATGATCACAGCAAAAGCAACCTGTTTAATACTTGGCACCTCTTTAGTATACAAGCATTAAACCCCGAAGCACAAAAGCATGCTAATGCTTGTGATGAAAGCACAGCAAAATTATTTAAGAAACTCTGTTTTTAAAATACAGTGTTGGGGAAATGCAATGCAGGCCTCCTGCACATCTGTGGGTCTTCCCCTCTGTGTTTTTCATTACTGTGATAAGGTAATAAGGTGCTATTGATCCTTCATCCATTAATTATATGATGGTCCTGCCTGACATGCAGCATATCCTCACACTTTCACCAACAGAGGGTAAAGGTTTGGTCCTGGTTCCAGCAATACTACTAGTAAAATTACGTTGAAAGGCCTCAAGAACAGGGCCTGATCCCTGCATATATGAATTCTTCCTTCTGTGTAAAGGAACTAGTAATTAGTGTCACTAATCTATATGTCAGAATTTAAAAGTTATGATCTACTGTCAAGGTCAATTAGCAAATGTTGATTGTCCATGCGATACTGCCATTAAAATGATACATAATAATACACATTAGCTGAATTAGACACAGCATTAAATGACTACATGAGAAACAACACTGCATGGCGATCCCCCAATCCAACCCCGTTCTGTCCTATTTAATTTTCAGACAGGATAGGGCAGAGAAATATAAAATAACCCAGTGTTCTGCTTCAAGCTGATACACTGAGATACACAATCACTATTCTGCATCATCTACAGTGATAACAGTTGGTGATTTACATTGACAGGGTCAGATTTGTCTCCTGTTGGATAAATTTATTTTGTTCAAACTTGAGAAACGAGCAAAGCACTGACAGGTTAAATATGCTATCATTTTCATCATTCTTCATGTGAAAATAATTACTGCAAAATGTTCAGTGTAAGAAAATCTATGTTAGAAAAGTCTTCATCTCCACATACTAGCGAGGTACCTTCACTCGTGTTGTAAAGGTTTTAAAGAACAAAACATTTGAAGCTGGGCTAGAGGTCAATTTTAGTAGAAAGCTATAAAACGTGACCTAACCATAGTCAGTTCTCCTGGGACGGCAATTACAGCAATAAATGTTCCACAGCAGATGCTAATGCTGTGTATAAACAGTCAACCTCTAAAATGAAAAGAAATTTTTTGCCCCCACATGTCTTTTAGGGTCCCATTGTACATGTGGAAATGTAAAGGAAATGTAAAATTGATATGCACACCATGACATCGGCTTTAGTCTCCTCTGTCTTAGCCTGGCTGCTATAAATCTGGAATGCTGAAGGAGCCAAATGGGCAGGATTTGTGTCTGTCTTTTTTATTGGTCGCCCAGAGGAAAGTAGGGGTTATCGGTCAATGTCAGGTTCAACGCCCAGTGACCCACTGGGTTAAAATCATGGTAGTCACAAATCAAGAGCATAATGAAGTCTGAGAAGAGGGCTATGCTGATTTATTAGGACATCTGTCTGGCTGTAGACAGCCCAGTACTGCCCCTGCGTAGTGCAGGCTATTAGCATAATCCTCACCATCAAACATCTTAGAGATTTAAAAGAGAGAAATAAAGTGTTCAAAGAAGACCGGTAAAACCAGAAGGGTTTATCTTGTAGTGCTCATTGTAAGTCTTAACTTTTTATGCCAATATGCCATAAAAATAATATTAAAAATAAATTAATCTTAAAAATAAACTACAGTTCTCCAAAACTGCTGAATTTTCAGAACAGATATGAATGTCTGTTCATAATAAAATGAAGTCAGTACTCCTGCTAGTTTTCAAAGACTTTTTCATCTTATTATTCATTTATATTTAACCACAGTAGTGCCATCCACATATAATATTACCACCTTCATTCTTACAAAAAATAATCTCTTGAATTCTGTAATCTTAAATGTAAACTTTTTCTTTTTTTGTGTGCCTATTACTTTGACTACTTTCAAAAGAAAGCAGGAATTAAACACAAGCTTCCTGAGTTTAGCCTATAAATAAGACTAAGTTCATATAATAAATGCTATATGCTGTAAATGCTGTAATACTACGTGATATCCTACAAGTTAAGAACTTTATGAGGTGAATGCCAACTAGTACTGTCATGTGCAATGTTATTTTTTTTTGTACATGGGAAGCAATCAGCTGAAAAATATAGACTGTTATTTCTTCCATGATCAGAAGTAAGTTGAAATAAGCTTCAATCTACGAAGATTAAATTATTCCCTGAAGATTACTTTATATTTGACAAGATTACTTTATATTTGAGTATGTATTAATAAAGATTTTCACTGCTCATATGCCTTAAGAAAAAAAAAGTTAAATACTGCATTTAAAAAAAGTTATGGCTGTGAATGCTGAATGAGTTTCATCGTTGGTATTATTCTATTTCTTCTATATTAAATATTTTCTCAAATAGGAATTTAGGTTGTAACTATAGAAATATGAATCACAGAATCATAGCATCATCTAGGTTGGAAAAGACTTTTAAGATCAAGTCCAACTGTTAACTCAGCACTGCCAGGTCACATAAACCATGTCCCTCTGCATCACATCTACACATCTCTTAAATTTATCTCCAGGGATGGTGACTCCACCACTTCCCTGGACAGACTGTTCCAAAGCTTTACAATCCTTTAGGTGAAAAAATTTTTCCTAATATTCAATCTAAACCTCCCCTAGTGCAACTTGAGGCCATTTCCTCTTGTCCTGTCATTTGTTACTTGGGAAAGCTAGTGAGTAGTTAATAAATATGTACTAAATACTTGGGAAATACAAACTGTAAGCAAATACTGCAAAGCACAGTCATGAAGATCTTTTTGCCCAGCTGTGATAATAACAATTCTATACAAATGGAAAGTCTGGAAAAAATATTTTTATATTTAATACGAGGAAACCTGTGCATGTGTGTAAGTGCTGTGATTAGCAAAGGCAAGATTTAACTTTCGTGTGATGCTCAAGTTATTTCACTTAGGTAAGATTTGCGAGTCCACAAAGAATTGAAAAATGCAGAATCTGAATATTCAATCATTTACTTGAACTCAAGAATGAAAACTATGGAGAGAAGCATATTTTTCAAACTAGCAACATAAATATGTGTATTGATAGTACTTGCCTCCACAAATTCCAGCGTTGTTCTTCCAGTTGAGTCACTAAATGCTCTATGTATTTGTTTGAGTCCATATATTCCTAAATGAAAAATGAGTAAAAGGTTAGTTTTTCAAAGTTCAAAGCCTTTGTAACATTTTGAGTAAAAGACAGTCAGGTTCAGTTTGTGGAGTCGTGTTCCATTGTGCACCCAAGATAATCTCATGTTCACAGAAATCACAATGGTATAAAAATCTAGATTAAAGCCAAATTTGGATTCAGACCAAGTGAACAGGGTATAGCCCAATACACTTTCAGACATTATTTGAGGGGAAGACAAAAGGCAGTGAGGATATGCAACCAAATACGTTAAAGTACATATAAATACACAACTATATTCTAAGCCCAGAATTAATCTTCCCTGGATCCCGTGAAATGTAACAGTGCAGTCACTGTTTTGGTGCACATTTTGTTTATGTTAGGTATAAATCAAAGTGAACTGAATATTTTACTCAAATATTTATTTCATGGATGGCATGAAAAATATTATAGCATGTATCCTATTTGAAGATGAAACTATAATTCAGCTCCTATATAATTTTCTAGTTCAACTTTTGCAGATGCTATAACTTGAAATATCAGCTACATGCAAGCTACTGTGTATGTGTCTAGACAGAATTTCTGATAAATAATCATGATCAGATGAAAAATTCAAATTTTTTTTCTTATTGCAGTGTATTCTTTAAACTCAAAGCAAAGAGATGATATTTATTCTCAGCAGAGTAATACATCAGTAATAAAAATATACCACCAATATAGAAATATCATTTCCAAGGGGAAGGCAACTTCAGTGTTATTTATATAAAATATTTCAGACTGAATCCACAGAATAACATGATACAGTATGATATATTTGTATGACAGTGGTATCAACACAGCCACATTACTACTATTCTGAAAGCCTATCAGTAATAACATATATCTCCTTTGAAATATCTCACCAAAGCCAAAATAAACATTTCAAAAAAAATTCATACTTCAGGAAATAACAGGTATGAGAGCACTATATGGAAAAGAAACTATCTTCACTTCCTGGAGACAAAAGCTACATTTCTATAGTTACACTGTTTAAGCTTTGGACTCATCACAAAACCACTTTCTGCGGTTTTCGTTAGCATTAAGATTTGTTTCTTTAATATTAATTTATGTACAAATCTGGGGTTTTCTTGCAAAATAGTTGGTTCTTCCGAGCCATGTATCTTCTTGACCAGCAATATGAGATAGTTCCCACGGGACAGTACATCATCATGTCTCCTCAAGGTGGAGATAACTGTTAGCTGATTGTAATGATTGTAATTTATACATAAATGTACATTTTTATTTATCAGGACTGAAATTCTTCTAAGTGATTCTATGTCTCTGCTCACAGTAATTATTCTCTTGTTTTGATTGAGAGAGAGGGAGGCTATTGTGACACAAAGAAATTTGAAGAGTAAGATGTTGCTCCTGAGGTGCCCGAGCAAATGCATCTCAGACATAACCTGTTCAAATTGCCTTGCTTGAAAACCTTTGGGTATTGTGNCAGCACTGCCAGGTCACATAAACCATGTCCCTCTGCATCACATCTACACATCTCTTAAATTTATCTCCAGGGATGGTGACTCCACCACTTCCCTGGACAGACTGTTCCAAAGCTTTACAATCCTTTAGGTGAAAAAATTTTTCCTAATATTCAATCTAAACCTCCCCTAGTGCAACTTGAGGCCATTTCCTCTTGTCCTGTCATTTGTTACTTGGGAAAGCTAGTGAGTAGTTAATAAATATGTACTAAATACTTGGGAAATACAAACTGTAAGCAAATACTGCAAAGCACAGTCATGAAGATCTTTTTGCCCAGCTGTGATAATAACAATTCTATACAAATGGAAAGTCTGGAAAAAATATTTTTATATTTAATACGAGGAAACCTGTGCATGTGTGTAAGTGCTGTGATTAGCAAAGGCAAGATTTAACTTTCGTGTGATGCTCAAGTTATTTCACTTAGGTAAGATTTGCGAGTCCACAAAGAATTGAAAAATGCAGAATCTGAATATTCAATCATTTACTTGAACTCAAGAATGAAAACTATGGAGAGAAGCATATTTTTCAAACTAGCAACATAAATATGTGTATTGATAGTACTTGCCTCCACAAATTCCAGCGTTGTTCTTCCAGTTGAGTCACTAAATGCTCTATGTATTTGTTTGAGTCCATATATTCCTAAATGAAAAATGAGTAAAAGGTTAGTTTTTCAAAGTTCAAAGCCTTTGTAACATTTTGAGTAAAAGACAGTCAGGTTCAGTTTGTGGAGTCTACTTCCATTGTGCACCCAAGATAATCTCATGTTCACAGAAATCACAATGGTATAAAAATCTAGATTAAAGCCAAATTTGGATTCAGACCAAGTGAACAGGGTATAGCCCAATACACTTTCAGACATTATTTGAGGGGAAGACAAAAGGCAGTGAGGATATGCAACCAAATACGTTAAAGTACATATAAATACACAACTATATTCTAAGCCCAGAATTAATCTTCCCTGGATCCCGTGAAATGTAACAGTGCAGTCACTGTTTTGGTGCACATTTTGTTTATGTTAGGTATAAATCAAAGTGAACTGAATATTTTACTCAAATATTTATTTCATGGATGGCATGAAAAATATTATAGCATGTATCCTATTTGAAGATGAAACTATAATTCAGCTCCTATATAATTTTCTAGTTCAACTTTTGCAGATGCTATAACTTGAAATATCAGCTACATGCAAGCTACTGTGTATGTGTCTAGACAGAATTTCTGATAAATAATCATGATCAGATGAAAAATTCAAATTTTTTTTCTTATTGCAGTGTATTCTTTAAACTCAAAGCAAAGAGATGATATTTATTCTCAGCAGAGTAATACATCAGTAATAAAAATATACCACCAATATAGAAATATCATTTCCAAGGGGAAGGCAACTTCAGTGTTATTTATATAAAATATTTCAGACTGAATCCACAGAATAACATGATACAGTATGATATATTTGTATGACAGTGGTATCAACACAGCCACATTACTACTATTCTGAAAGCCTATCAGTAATAACATATATCTCCTTTGAAATATCTCACCAAAGCCAAAATAAACATTTCAAAAAAAACTCATACTTCAGGAAATAACAGGTATGAGAGCACTATATGGAAAAGAAACTATCTTCACTTCCTGGAGACAAAAGCTACATTTCTATAGTTACACTGTTTAAGCTTTGGACTCATCACAAAACCACTTTCTGCGGTTTTCGTTAGCATTAAGATTTGTTTCTTTAATATTAATTTATGTACAAATCTGGGGTTTTCTTGCAAAATAGTTGGTTCTTCCGAGCCATGTATCTTCTTGACCAGCAATATGAGATAGTTCCCACGGGACAGTACATCATCATGTCTCCTCAAGGTGGAGATAACTGTTAGCTGATTGTAATGATTGTAATTTATACATAAATGTACATTTTTATTTATCAGGACTGAAATTCTTCTAAGTGATTCTATGTCTCTGCTCACAGTAATTATTCTCTTGTTTTGATTGAGAGAGAGGGAGGCTATTGTGACACAAAGAAATTTGAAGAGTAAGATGTTGCTCCTGAGGTGCCCGAGCAAATGCATCTCAGACATAACCTGTTCAAATTGCCTTGCTTGAAAACCTTTGGGTATTGTGAAACCTTCCATTAAACTCTGTGGTTGCCCCAAGCTTAAATTTTAATCTAACTGCTGTAGATAGATGTATCTTGTAGATGTTACTTTCAGAAAACACTAAATAATGTAAATCCTGAGAAATACCATGAACTTCAGTGGCATTAGTACCATTAATACAGCTTTTACACCAGTGCTGCTTAGAGTAGGTGCTGGCGTCAGCATCGCCTCTTCCTCTCCCTGTTACTCGGCTGAGTTGAATTGCACTTGGAACAAACCATGTCAATTAAGCAGCAAGCTGCTTCTAAGTCAATAGAAGTAAAGTAATTCATTCATATGAATATATTACAGTTCAGAAAAAAAATATACTGTAGAAATGTATAATGATTATTAGTTGCAGTACCAAGTTCTTGAAAACAAGCTGCCTTTTTTTACTATTTTTTACTACAGTGAACCTGATACAAATTGGTATTAATACCTTGACATCTTTTTAATGTAATATTAAACAATATTCTTGATTTATTCATCAGTGCACTTTGCCCTACAGGCAAGGATAGGATCAGCAGTTTCATTCTGCATAATTCTACTATGATAATACAAAAAACTCATTCTGAAGCAATTTTCTCAAAAATATTGTCTAGAAATAAAGACAATGGGGGAAAAAGAAAGCTGTGTGTTTATCCTCTATGACTGCTGCCTTAATTTTAAGTTTTTCCTGTGGCAAATCAGATATATTATTCTGTTTCTCCTTTAAGACCTGCAACTCAGAAGTATGTAATCTGTCAGTGTGCACAAGTGACCTAAAAAACCCAATTTGATAGAACCATTGTGATTAGAAGTGTCTCCTTTTTTCTATGCCCACGTCATGTAAGGCCACATCAACATTTCCAACATGTAGCATTTTAAATCTAATGTTGTAGGCTCAAAATAGTGTACTTTTACAAATCTGAGTATATTATACAGCAATTGTGCTGGTTCTGGAATTGCCATCCATGCTGCTATTTTCAACTGGACTAGACCTCAGCAGCCTGAGCTGTGCTGGCTCTGCTTTGAGTCACCCTCCAGTGATTCCTCCCAACTTACAGGATTACTGAGGAGTCCAAGAATTTTAAAAAACCCATCATATTTTTAATAATTTTCAGAATAATGGGTGAAACCTGTCCCCTTTCTTCTCAATTCATTAGCTTCCACCCAGGAGGATTTCCATCTATCCTCCTGTAATGGCATATAACTGCACTGTTTTAAGGAAAAAAAGCTTCTGTGATATGTTTAAATGCAGTAGAAAATCTTTCTAACAGCTGCATAGATTCTGGCATCCAGAAGAAGCTGGTATGCAAATGTCACATACCAGCTCATCTAATTTAGAGAGCATTAGAGAATTGTTTTACCTAAATTGTCACTGTTTTGAGCTGAAGCACAAGCTTACAAATATACCTAAGTATGGTTTTGTGACAGAACTAAATATCTAGCTTTGCAATGCTCAATTGCTGTGCTTTTTTTTTTTTTTTTTCCTTTTTTTTTCTTTTTTAGCTGGACAGCTGTCAGGAAAAAAAGGGGAAGAGAAAGGAAATGAAGTGCCTCCACTGAGGCCCGGGATCCACTGCTCGGTATTTTGGTTGGTTACGTGGGTATTTGTTCTGGCATATCCATGCTGTTGTGCTGGGCACGGTATCAAAAATTATACAGCACACAGAACATTTTCCCATCCATTGTTACAGAGCAAAACCTTAGGGCAACCTTAGGCCTATAACACAGGAGTCCCTCGCTGGAAGCCGGAGGTGATAAATTTAAGCTAAAGAAATAGCACGTTGTCTCTGCCTCTCTTAAGGAACTTGCACAGCTTGGTATCAAAGAGAGTTTAATGAGCTTAGCGATATGTGAAAAGGATTAAGGATACAGTCGTTGATCCAGCAAATCACTTGATTACATACTTAATTCAATAGGGCTACTCATGTGCTAAAAGTTAAGCATGTGCTTGGGCGCTTTTACAGGGCAGTGGGTGCTGGGACTGGCCCTTTCTGCAGCAGGGACACTCCAGCTTTCCTAGCCCGGGCACACAAGGACACAGCAGCTGCCCTGCCTGCTGCTGCTCACCCTGTCCTGAGCAGGCTCCTGGCGTAGGACGTGGCTGCACAGCTGGGATGCCCGAGCTGTGCAGGAAACAGGGAAATTGGATGGAGACTAGGCCAGCACTCATCTTCCTGCAGACCAGCTTTGATGCAGGGCTAGGGGATAAAAGTCATATTCAGCCTGAAGAGCCCAGAACATCCCGTTCTCCTGGCACATCTAATTCCTGGTTCTTCTGGGATGGGCCCTGAGCAGACAGCACTAACAGTCCTCTGCAACACTAACCCTTGACTCTGCTGATACTTGTATTTGATACCAGGAAAACATCAGCTTGGATTCAGGCTCTTGTGCTTCACAGGGGAGGATGTTTGTTATTGGGGTGTAGAAGAAAACATCAAATGAACAACCTAATAAACACACAGACAAGTTCCTGTGAGTATCTGGAGCCATCCAGTCCCAGAGACAGGGAACTCCACAGAGAGCCCACAGTAATTTGTTACAAAGAGGAAAGTTGTATTTTCACAGGGAAAGGTTATTAGAAATCAAACAACAACAAAGCTGTCTGCAGCCAAACAGCAGACTGTTGCAATTAGAAAGTGATAGCAAAGCAATGAGGAGGACATCTAAGCTGTTACCCTAAGTGTGAAGACACAAGTCATCTTTGAAGGATCTTGGAAGAGTGCCCTGGGGTAAAGCTTTAGATCTAGGGAGAGTGCCTTCAGAGAATATTACAACTTTTGTAAAATATTTATTTTTGTTATCATCCTGATGCATAAACCTTTGTTAGAAAATAGGTTTTATTTTTGTCTGGACTATTTTTTTTCACATCTGAAAGCATTTTAAGCAAGGATTTGAGTGAGCTGTCTTATACAACATTACCTGGCTGCACTATAAAAATAAATCAGGTGTAAAAAAATAAAACCTCTTTGGTTGAGCTATTTTTGTCACTCCCTTCAATCCCACACCTGGCTAGACAGCTAACCTTTGGTGCTAAAGAGCAAGCAAGATAAACCACACGGCTTGAGAAAAGATCTTTTAAATAAGCCAGTATTGCTGATTTATTCTTTTCCTACCTGATTGCAACATGTTATTTTAATTGTCAGTTTTATTAACAACTGTCATGAAAGTGTACATTTATAGCCACTTCAATGGAGCAGAAGGCTGGCAAGAGCCCTCGTGCACATACTGTGGAATTATACCATTATGGTAAAAACAGTAATGATTATTTTAATAAACATGTTGAGCAAATTTCTTAATTGTTCAAAATCACTTAAGCCTCAGTGAACTGTTCATATTACATCTCAGCCGCAGTGATTAAAACTGATTTACCAACTCATCTGTAGCCAGTTGTTTTCATAAAAAATCAGCTGGGTTTTCCTCCTGCTGCTGCTTGGCTTCCACTTTGCACCCTATTAAATGGCACTATCCACAGATGACAGCAGAGTTTAATAAAGCCTGAAATAGCACAAGCTCATTAGCTAACGGACGGATTCTGCACCCCGTGCACTCTGGATACAGGGATGCAGAGACAGTGTGCAGAGCAATGCTGTCCAGGTTTGCAGCTGGCATGCAGAGCCCTGCTGCATTTGATTTTTTGGACAGTTTTTCCACCAAAGAAGCACAAGTTCTGGGATAAGAACGTGGGTACTCTGCTACTCTGCAACACCTGATGTATGTGTTTTTCCCACATGGGGCCATTGAGAATGCCATAGTTTTACGTTATCTTCCACTAGCTTATAGAACCTTCTGTTTTCCAGCAAGACATTTTCTACTCACAAATCTCATGGCTCAGCAGGTGTGTGCAGGAGGGATGTATGGACCAGTGTCCTGCAAGTATTCCCCAGCTTGGTTTATCAGAGCTGGCAGATGAAGAACAGACTTGGCAAGAAGCACCACCACAACTCCAGATGCTTGGCTGGTTTGTGTTGCTCACCCTTTAGGAGTTACAGTGGTTGTACATGTGAGTCAACAACCCACACGGGCCCTGACATAACTAAATCATAGCAGGCCAGAGGACAGAAGTGATGCTGGACTTAAACTCTGGAAGAGGAAAAGATAAAAAGTTTCTTAACGGAGGTAAATTACATAAAAGTAAATTTGCCATCAATCAAGTATTTCAGTACTGGGACTGAAGGAAAGAATCCCAGAGCTTCCCAGATGCTACCCCATCATTCGAAGGAATGAAACTAAAAAGTCAAAAAATACATGTTTCAGCTTTCCAAAGGGAAGCCTGATAACAGCTTCACATAGTAAACAGCAAAACTGGACTGAATCTGCTGAATTCCATTTTTTGATACAAATGAGTGTTGTAATTTTGTAGGATGCTTCAAAATTCACAGTAATACAATCTTGTATGACCTCTTCTTCTAAAAAATCCCTGCTGTCCACTATCAAGAACACACAGCTTCAGTTCAAAGGTACATGATTTCACAGTGTCCTGATGCCACACCGAAACCAGACTGACCTAGCAGAGGCCACAGCAATCCTTGCAATGTCACTTAGAAGCTGCATGTCTGTAACACAAGCCATTAGGATCAAGGTAAAAAGAATGGAGAAGCTACAGCAGATGCTCATTTTCCATGGCCCTAGAAAATCTCTGGCAGTCGTAAAGCCACTGTAGTGGATCTCATGTCAGTCTAATACTCCAGTCCTTAACTTTCAAAGTAGTTAATGGTTTAAGCAACAGCTGGGTTAAGGGACAAATGTCAATTTCTAAACCAGCATGACGGTTGTCCTCTTTCAAGGCAATGAAACAGAGGCCATGATAAAGTAGCTGAGTGTTAGGATAAATTCCTAAGATCAAACAGATAGATCAAATCTGTATTTCTTAGGATACAGGCCCTTAGACAGACAGTTTCAAACTGGGATCCATTAGGAAAATATGTGCTGATTTTACAGACTTGACTATTTTTTAGAATAAGATAGGATATAAAGTAAGATAGTGGGGAATAAAGTCAGAAACCAAGAAGATGAACGAAATGCAAAAGGAAGAGATAACTAAAACCAGAAAGAAGGACAGTGGGAATGAGTAAGTACAGTGAACATGTCCAGAACTTGACAAGTTTATTTTATACAAATTCCTTTTACTGGAAAAATTTTGTCACTTCAGCTAAATACTGAGCAAATTATTCTGTTTGGCTGTGTAAGTAAAGTGGATGTTTTATCCAACAGGCAAATCCATGCTATTTTTAGCTCATTTTATTTCCTTGAAAGAAATATAAATCAGTAAAAGCAAATAAAAACTGTTACCTGGAATTTATTAGAATGATCTTGAAATAGAAAAGGATGATATCACACCAGAAAAATCTGAATTTATTAGACATCCTCTAAGTCATGGAGCTTTAACACCAGTTACCAGCTCCATGAAATAGAAACACCCAGAGGTACACACTGTTACTGCAGGAGTGCGTCCCACAGCATCAACAGATGGATGCCCTTGGATTGTATTTGGAGTCAAATCAGGAGATACTTTTGGTAATCAGTCTGGATAAAGGCCAAGTGTCCAGGGATCCCCATCTTCCCCCAGTGTAGCTCACTGCAAGTAAGATCAAACAAGCCAGTTAAGGCCTGGTCCTGAGCCGCAGGTGTGGGCAGGAACTGCAGCAGATGCAGATGAGGGTGCGGATTAAGGGCTGTGCTCATCCCTACTGGTCTCAGAAGAAGCAAAAACACTAAGAATACTTTGAGCTCCTAAACTTGCAAAAATATCAACAGGGCCACTGAAGCAGCCAAGGATTTCATCAGGAAATGGGAAAAAAACTGCTTTTTTTGCCAGGAAGAGGAATGGATATGGACAAGCAGGTTGCACCACAACATCCCGACCATGTGTCCTAGGCAGGCTGGGGGCTGCTCTCCCAGTTAACCCAGCACATGGGAAATTCACATTCTCAGTCAGTATAAAACCTCTCTATATAGTGAGTTACAAAACAAACATACAAAGTGAGGCTTAGCGCAGTGGTACATGAGACAGTTTCCAGTTGTTCAAAGTCATTGATGACTGTGTGTAAGTTAAGGAGGTGTCAGTATGACAGAAATGTTTATATCCCAGCAATTTCAGTAATGAAAAGGTGTCACTGTTATTTAGGGCAATTGGAATTTGCTATTTAGCTAAAACAGATATTCAGAGTAGAAATTAAAAAAAAAAAAAAGACTGGAAGAAGATGTGCAGATTTTATGAGTTTGCTGCCACACAGTGCGTATATTTACACGAAATAATTAGCTATAGTCTTGTTTATGTCAAATCAAATTTACATTAATAAATCTTACCCAGCAAAGACACTGATGGTGTAAGAAAATGCCCAGAAATGTTAGCAGCCGTAAAGATGCAGAGTAAACACTGGTGCATTTAATTAATCAGTTTCTGACATTACCAGGTAATTACAATTTCTGAATCATTTCTTGGATGTTTTTTATGAATATAAATCAACCACAACACACAGAAGAACTGCTGGCTAGAAGCGTTTGGCTTTACACAGACACATGGCATTTGCACGTGACTTGCACTGTCTGAAGAAGACCAGGATAGAAAAACATTCCTGGGATCTATTGCAGACTTGGGGAAATCTAATTCTAAGGTTATTATTATTATTATAAGGTGTTTGGGATTCACAGATAAAGACACTTCATTCTCAGAATGTATCAGACTTGTTAACTCACCTGGAATAACCACTGTCACCCATCCTCACAATAAATACTTCAGTATCCAAAGTTTTCTACCAGTTTCTTTCACTGATTCATTATCACTTGTACCTCACATTTTTTTCTGGCAATTTCTGACCAGGAACAAGTTACACACACACAAATCAGTTGTGTCTTAATATGATTTTATTTCTACTTAGAAACAAACTAAATTAAAAAACAGTAGATAGTCACTAGTTCAATCATTTTGTTCTTGAAAGTCAGTAATAAAAAAATATAAAATAAAATATATATGTATGTATATAAAATAAATAATTGTAAGAATCCAACACAATGCTATAGGAATATCAATCTGATGATCCCTAAAAGTGGGTAAAACATAGAAAAACTTCTCAGGATTTATAGCTTCCATCCCCTGCTCTAAGTAAGAAAGGTTTAACAAAACCCAAATTATCAACCCTTTAAGGTTTGGATGGACGNTTCTGGGTATGCTGAATTCAGTGGAACTACACTTAGGATCATAAAATCCTTTATGTTCCAAAAGACCTTTAAGATCATTGAGTTCAACCATTAACCCAGCACTGCCAAGTCCACCACTAAACCATGTCCCTCAGCACCACATCTACATGCCTTTGAGATACCTCCAGGGATGATGACTCCACCACTTCCCTGGACAACCTGTTCCAGCGCTTGACAACGCTTCCAGTGAAGGAATTTTTCCTAATATCCAATATTCCTCACATTCATCCATCTCATCTATATGATACACAGACATACACACAGAAAAATGATGGAATATGTAAATAGATGTGCTTCTAAACATCCCCTGTTCATTGGCTAGAAAAAAAAAAAAATTAATCAGAAGCTAACACAGAAATATACCTAAGCATTTTCATCACATTATGATAAAGAAAACAGCCTCTCTGCTGGCAGGGAGCACTGACAGCTCCTGTTCTACCTGAAGCACATGTATTGCCAGCTGTCATTACCAGGGCTTGCAGCTGGTTCAACTTAGTGGATTGATTGACTGTAGGACCAGACATGAATAAGCTTTAAACTGTTGCCCAAATCACATTCTTTCTTCTGACAAAATTCCCACTAATTTCCATGAGATATTCAAGAAAATAAAAACATGCATAAATGCAAAAGGATGAACCCTGCTTGTAGTTATCTGTGCAAATAAT